>JAJOOE010009616.1:0-36758 GCA_036250405.1 Solanum raphanifolium | reverse complement strand
TAATAATTAACAACTTAAAATATCTGAAAGACATTTTTAAAGGGTTAATTTTGTAATTTTATCCATATCACATAAATTAGGACAAAGTGACCAGTAATGTACGTTATTTGAAAGTTACATAAAAATATTATAAATCACAATAATTAATAACTTAAAACATTTTATTTTTTTTAAATATGAAAATTTGGATGACTCTCCAAATTTCATTTGTGTCACATAAATTGAGACAACAAAAATAACATATATTGGGTCCATTTTAATTTATTTGTCTTATTTTTTTTGGTTTTTTTTATATTTAAAAATTGCATAAAAATACTATAAATCATGATAATTGACAATATAAAATATGTTTTGAAAAAATTCCACTGATTCTTTAAGTGAATCTATCGTAAAAATACTATAAATCATGATAATTGACAACATAAAATATTTCAAAAAATGTTGTATATGGGTAGTCTTATTATGCCTTAAATAGCATCAAAGAAAGTATAGGTTTGTGATAAAAAAAACTTATTCATTTATCCACGCAAACAATCGCTTCAAAAACTCGGTTATTAGCCCAAAAACATACCATTTATATTATTGGGACTCGTACATAGCACGGGCAACATTATCTAGTATATATATATATACCTCACCTCCTTTTAAAGTCATACATAATTCTAATTAAAATATTATGAAAATACCCCAATACAATACCTTAAATTACGATCACAATTTATGTTAAGCAAGTTTTGAATTATCACAAAACTTCAAGTTCCCAAAATGAGAGTAAAACATATTGTAGTAATTAAGCAACGGTAAATCGACATGAGACTCTTGGTTAATATTTAGGGGTGTTACAAATCTCTCCCCCTTAATGAAATTTCGTCTCAAAATTTATCTTACACTAGTCCCAGAACAACTGCGGATACTGGGTCCTCATGTCTTCTTCTCTTTCCCAGGTAGCTTCCTTTCCCGAATGGTTCCTCCAAAGTACCTTTACTAAGGGGATTCTCTTGTTTCTAAGTTGCTTTACTTCTCGAGCTTCAATTCGGATAGGTTCTTCATTATAAGTCAAGTCAGGATTAATCTTAATAGATTCAACCGAAAGAACATGCGATGGAGTAGAACGATATCTTCCGAGCATAGAAACATGAAAGACATTGTGGATCTTCTCTATCTCCTGTGGCAAAGCTAATTTATACGCAACTGGTCCAACCCTTTCAAGTATCTCATAAGGTCCAATAAATCGGGGACTAAGTTTTCCTTTTTGGCCAAATCTCATAATCTTTCTCCATGGAGACACATTTAGGAATACTTTATCTCCCACTTGATATTCAATGTCACACCTTTTAAGATCAGCGTACGACTTTTTTCTATCCGAAGAAATCTTTAGACGATCCTTGATAATTTTTACCTTGTCCTCTGTTTGTCGCACAATTTCAGGACCAACAAGCTTTCTGTCACCAACTTCACTCCAACAAAGAGGGGTCCGACATTTCCTTCTGTACAAGACTTCATAGGGAGGCATTCCAATACTCGATTCATAATTGTTATTGTAAGCAAATTCTATTAAAGCAAAGTATTTGTCCCAACTACCCTCAAACTCCATAATGCAAGCTCGAAGCTTATCCTCCAAAATTTGTATCACTCTTTCCGACTGGCCGTCTGTTTGAGGATGGAACGAAGTGCTAAATTTCAGCTTAGTACCCAAAGCTTCCTGTAAGCTACCCCAAAATCTAAATGTAAAACTTGGGTCTCGGTCAGATACAATAGACACAGGGATCCCATGTAGTCCTACAATCTCATTAATGTAAAATTCGGCAAAACGCCCAAGTGAGTAATCCATCCTGATTGCTAAGAAGTGAGCACTCTTGGTTAGCGTGTCCACAATCACCCATAATGCATCATGATTTCTTTGGGTGTGAGGAAGTCCAGAAACAAAGTCCATAGTTATTCTCTCCCATTTCCATTCCGGCATTGACAAGGGTTGTAGTAAACCAATTGGGACCTGATGTTCTGCCTTTACTTGTTGACAAACCAAACATTTAGAAATGAACTCTACAGTGTCTCTCTTCATACCATTCCACCAATAATTTTCTTTGATGGTCTGGTACATCTTTGTACCTCCAACATGCATTGCATGTGGTGAAGTATATGCTTCATTCAGTATTTTTCTCCTCAATTTTTCATCATTAGAGACGCATAACTTGTTTTGATAAAATAAGACACCATCCTCTGTTAATGTAAAATCAAGTTTTCCCCCATTTTGAACTTCTTTGGTCAATTTTACAAGTTTCTCATCTAACTTTTGTGCTTCCTTCACCTGTTTAAGTAATATTGGATTTACTTGGAAATTAGCAATAACTGAACCATTTGAATCAGGTGTAAAACAAAGATTCATGGCTCTTAACTCAAGAATCAAGGGTAAAGGACTTAAGGAAATGCTTGTGAAAGATTTTCAACTTAAGGCATCTACAACCACATTGGCATTACCTGGATGATAATCAATCATGCAGTCGTAATCCTTGATGAGTTCAAGCCATCTACGCTGTTGAAGGTTTAGCTCCTTCTGAGTACCCAAGTACTTTAAGCTCTTGTGATAAGTGAATATATGACATTTATCTCCATACAAATAATGCCGCCATATTTTTAAAGTAAACACTACAGCAGCAAGTTCAAGATCATGAGTAGGATAATTCAATTCATGCGGTTTTAATTTCCGAGAGGCATAAGAAATAATCTTCCCTTCTTGCATTACAACGCATCCTAGACCATTGTGAGAAGCATCACTGTATACTACATACTCTTTCCCTTCAATTGGTAGAGTAAGTATAGGCGCTTGAGTCAACAAGGATTTGAGAGTTTCAAAACTCTCTTGGCATTTGTCATCCCAAATAAACTTTACTTCCTTCTGCAAGAGCTTAGTCAAAGGAGAGGCGAGAATGGAAAAGCCTTTCACAAATCTTCTGTAGTATCCTGCCAAGACTAAGAAACTTCTTACCTCGGTTGGACTTTTGGTAGGTCTCCATTCAACAACTGTTTGTATCTTACTAGGATCCACCTTCACGCCTTCGGCTGATACAACATGTCCCAAAAACGTCACTTCATCAAGTCAAAATTCACACTTGGAAAGTTTATCATAAAGTTTGCAAAATAATTCAGAGGTGTTTATCATGGTCTTCACTACTTCTAGAAAATATTAAAATATCATCTATAAAAACAACCACAAACTGATCAAGATAAGGCTTGAATACTCGATTCATCAAATCCATGAATATCGCAGGAGCATTTGTCAATCCGATGGCATCACCAAAAATTCATAATGACCATACCGAGTTCTAAAAGTAGTTTTAGGAGCATCCTTCTCTCTAACACGCAGTTGGTGATATCCAGACATTAAATAAATCTTTGAAAATACTTTAGCACCCTTCAGTTGTTCAAACAAGTCATCGATCCTTGGTAGTGGATATCTATTCTTGATTGTTATTCTGTTCAATTGTCTATAGTCAATACAAATCCTAAGAGTGCCATCTTTCTTCTTTACGAATAAAACAAGGGATCAACAAGGAGAAACACTAGGTCGAATAAAACCTTTCTTAAGAAGTTCTTGCAATTGAGCTTTCAATTCGCTTGATTCTGCCAGAGCCATTCTATAAGGAGTGATAGAAATAGGGGTAGATCCGAGAATAAGCTCGATTGGAATTTCAACCTCTCTTTCCAGGGACAATCCAGGAAAGTTTTCTGGGAAGACTTCTGGAAAATCACATACAACAGGTATGTCCTTGATACAAGGACTCTCCAACCGTGTATCAACTATGTGAGCAAGGTATGCCCCACAACCTTGTCGCATCAACTTTCTTGCCAAGGCCGCAGAAATAATACTAGATGTCAATGATCTTTCACCTTGTACAATGATGTGTGAAAATGTTGGATCTTTAAAAGTCACATGCTTAGACCTACAACTACCACCGCATGATATTTATAAAGACAATCCACCCCGATAATAACATCAAAATCCTTGCAGGGCATTTCAATCAACTCAGCAGGGAAGACTAGGTTTTGAATAACGAAGGGACAATCTTGGTTAACTCGATTACACCACACTTGATAGCCCAAAGGTCTTTCAACCAGCACATCACAATTAAGGCTCACAGATTTCACATTTTCAGGAAGAACAAATGATGAACAAATATAGGAATGTGTAGAACCCGGATCAATCAATGTAAACACACATAAGCCAAATAAGTGAAACTTACCAACAACCATGTCTTGTCCATCTTGATCATCCCTCTGCCTCATAGCATAAGCACGTGCAGTAGCCCTTTGTCCACTGGCTTGATTAATCCACTTGTACTTGTTGGTTGGGTATTTTTAGGTCTTGCACCTCTATTAGTTTGAGGAGGATTAATAAAAGCCTTATGAACTGAGCCTTCAATTCTCAAGGAAGGAGCATTATTAGGATTAGGACAATCCTTCACTTTATGATCAAAGCTCACACAATTGAAATATGCACCAGAAGCTCTCCTGCAAGTACCATAGTGATTCTTTCCACATTGCGGACAAGTGGGAACATGAGGCTTGCCTAGGACATAATTTGGAGTGCTAGCTGTAGAAAAATATGATCCATTTTGCTTTTGTTGTGGTGGCCTGTTATCACTACCAGCCTTAGAATTATCAAACCTTCCCTTTTTTTATGGACCCTCAAAATCTGGTCTAGGCTTTCGGAATTTGTTTTCATTTCTACTAGCTTCTTCGTTGTCAAGTCGTTCCCAAGTAAAAGAAGCAGACACTAACTTACAAAAGTTCTCATTTTGCAGGATCGCCACATTCTTTCTAATGGAATCATTTAAACCGTCTTCAGATTTTCTGCACTTGTCTTTTTCCTCTTTAATAATACCCCCAGCATAACAAGAGAGCCTTAGAAACTTCTGTTGGTACTCAGCAATAGACATGCCTCGTTGCCTTAAATTCAAAAACTCCTTTCTCTTTGCATCACAATAAGCAGGTGGAACATACTTCATACGAAATTCCCTAAGAAAATCATCCCAAGTAAGAACGGGAGGTTTTACCTTGGCATTTGGAACACTTACCCACCAATCGTACGCATCCTTTTGTAATAGTGAAATATCATACTTAAATTTGGCAACATCTGAACACTCTAACTGCTCAAATACCCTCTCCATGCGCTCCAGCCATTGTTCAGCATCTGTGGGATCAACGGTGCCTTCAAACTCTACTCCACCCATTTTCCTCATTTTCTCAAAGTTAATCACGTTGGAATCATGCATTGCTTCAGCCATGTGGTGGAAGAATTCAACCATTTGTTGAAAAGAAGGATTCATGGCTTGAGTACCACGACTCATGTGAATATGTGAACCAGCTCTTATACCCTAATGGTTTCCCACTTCAGACCCACTAGTGTGGGGAACATATTGATTAGAGAAAGGTTCTCCAATCTCTTCTAGTGCATGAGGTTGGGAAGCAGAGGTACCCGAACCTTCACGATCACCTTCCATGGGTCAGTCAAGAGAAGAGGCCATAACTTAATTCCTTCAAAAGGGAAGATCACATTGCATTAGGGTCATGTACATGATGCATGTGCACTCTACATGTGATAAAAATATTATAAACCATGTAAGTGAAAAAATAATCCAAATAGAACCTTTTTCGAAAGCGAACAAGTATACAAGTAATTCACAGCAAAAGTCCTAGAACCACAAACCTACGCTTTGATACCAACACTTGTGGCGACCATTCCGAAATAATATACGCCTATAACTCACGAGATTTTTATGCATATATTGTCCTCACATTAGTAAAAAATGACATAAAAAGAATATTACCAACTTCAGAGTACCCAAACTAGGTCGTTCAAGCTTCACACAATCATTCAAAATTAGTGGTAAATTTAATATATTACAAGACTTGGGTTTACACACCCCAAAAGAACCAAACATATAGACATACTTATATTACAACCCATGGTGACATGATCAAATTAGTCCTCAAAATTTCATGTAAATATACAACACATAGATCATGTACAAGCCCCAAGGCTTATACAAAAATAGATTCCTATATGCAAATGTGATCTTCCTTAAGGCTCTCAAAAGTTCCATCTCCAATGGCCAGCTTCATGCAATCACTCGATCATTGCCTACGATAGAAATAACTATCGCTAAGCATATAGCTTAGTGGTGTAAAAACTATAGGTTCGGAGCCATCCGCTTCACCAAGTTAACTTTCTCAAGTCATGGGCAGCACCATCGAAACATAATACTTAAATCAAGTAAACAATATAATAAGTGTATCAAGTTCGATATTTAAAGATCCAAATGTCAAAAATGCTCACAGCACCATTTACCAAGAGATTCAATAACAAGGCTCGCCCAATAAATACATCATGTTATCACACCAAGCACAAGCAGGTATCAAGAAGGGACGACACCCTGTATCAAGAAGGGTCAAAGTCCAACAATCAAGAGAACCAAGAACCATATTAAAAATAGCTTTCTAGTTCGTACTTAAAATGGACAACTTCCATTTTTAAGACGAACTAAAAATCTAGAGTAAAGATGACAAATGATCCGAATCAAAAGGCATGCCAATAGTGACAAAGTCACAGCCACAAGAAAGACAAGGTCCCAACAAGAGTGCCAAGTGATCAAACAATCCATACAAGTGCGTGAGTTACACAAGCGTCTTTAACGTCTTAAAGGATACCAACACGACAATGCAAAGTGACAAGAGGTAACCAAGGTACCAATATCAACCTTCAGATATACCAGCAGTGCAAGTACAAGTTTATACACAAACATCAGTGCTTTAGCAAAGAAATAGTCCAACACAACTTCGCGAGTTTAGACCGTAGACCAACCAACATTTCAAGGTCCTCAACTTGTTCACGAGTATATACAACCTTAAAAATACAATTAAATAACTTCTTTAATTCCTAGTATCTCAATAACATCGAATTAAAACAGGATTATCATCACAAGTAAGCTTAGCCTGTACAAATACGACTATGCTCCCAAAACAGTGATTCTGGCCAGCCTAGTACCTTATGTTGCAACTTAGATTTGAAAAGGAAAACGGCAAAACTAGACTTTTTAACCTTAATGAAAGATGTAGGTACATCTCTTAAGGTTGCAAAAAAACAAGAATCACACAAAATATATTTGTACAAAAAGATATATTCAAAACACTAACAGTTGTCCATACAGGATTTCTACTTTCGAACTCTGGACAGAACTTGTCCTATGTTGCGTCCCATATTTCGAATCCATAAAAGCTATATTAGAGTTTAACATAAACATAATAGTTGTAGGTCTACAAATTATCTTTCCAGATCATATTTATTCACTGTAAACTAAGTTCTATAACTCAAGTTATGCTTTAAATACTAAACACTACCCAGCTCCAAAACAGATTTTACCACTTACCAAAAAGAAGTGTGTGTCTCGAATTCCAGCCAAATGGGCCAAGTTTTTCTCTTGTGATTTTGAAGAACAACTTGTTACATAATGTTTTAAGGTTCTTATACTTCAGGTGAGACAAATTTGACTAGAAGAGGTGTCAAAATATAGTCTCAAAAGTGATGTTTATCACAATGCACAGCTGTCTCCAAAAGGTGGCTGCCCAAATAGTTATGGCTACCCAAAATGCATACATATACACATATATATATCCCTCACCTCCTTTTAAAGTCATACATAATTCTAATTAGAATATTACGAAAATACCCCAATACAATACCTTAAATTACGATCACAATTTATGTTAAGTAAGTTCTCAATTATCACAAAACTTCAAGTTTCCAAAATGAGAGTAAAACATATTGTAGTAATTAAGCAATCCAATATTGTGGTGTAACGGTACAGAACAAGTCAGAATCTTCTTTGGTAGTAGAAGTTAAGGAAAAGCAAGACATCGATCCAATATTGCTATAACTAAAGGGTGCAGTCCACCAACAGAGAGTGGAGTTATTTTCCTAAGGGGGAGATGGTGTGCTTCGCTATCACGGTCGATTATGTGTTCCTAATGTGGGCGAGTTGAGACAATATATTCTTGCAAAAGCCAATAATTTCAGGTATTCTATTCATCCAGGTGCCACTAAGATGTACCGCGATATGCGGGAAGTCTATTGATGGAATGGTATGAAAAGAGATATAGCAGATTTTGTGGCTAACTGCCCCAATTGCCAACAAGTCAAGGTAGAACATCAGAAGCCAGGTGGTATGACTCAAGAGATTGACATTCCTACTTAGAAGTGGGAAGTAATCAACATGGACTTCACCACAGGTTTACCTCGTACTCGCAGATAGCATGACTACATTTGGGTGATAGTTGATAGAGTTACTAACACTTCACACTTTTTGGCGGTCAAGACTATAGATTCGGCGGAGGACTACGCCAAGCTTTACATTAATGAGATTGTGAGGTTGCATGGAATTCCTTTGTCTATCATCTCATATAGAGGTCCTCAATTTACCTCTTATTTATGGAAGTCGTTTCAGAAAGGTCTTGGTACTCAGGTTAACCTTAGCACAACATTTCATCCACAGACAGATGGTCAGGCAGAGCGTACCATTCAGACCTTAGAGGACATGTTGAGAGCTTGTGTGATCGACTTCAAGGGTAGTTGGGATTATCACCTTCCTCTTATTGAGTTTGCCTACAACAATAGTTGTCATTCCCGTATTCAGATGGCCCCTTATGAGGCATTGTATGGGCGTAGATGTAGATCTCCTGTGGGCTGGTTTGAAGTAGGTGAAGCAGCGTTGATAGGGCCAGATTCAGTCCACTATGTTATGGAGAAAGTGCAACTCATCAGAGATAGACTTAAGACAGCCCATAATTGCCAGAAGTCTTATGCAGATGTAAGAAGAAGGGAACTAGAGTTCCAAGTTGATGATTGGGTTTTTCTGAAAGTATCACCTATTAAAGGGGTGATGAGATTTTGCAAGAAAAGAAAGCTCGGTCCTAGATATGTAGGCCCTTACAAGATCTTGAAAAGGATTTGTAGAGTGGTGTATGAGTTAGAGTTGCCAACTAAACTAGCAGTAGTGTATCCAGTTTTTCACATTTCACTATTAAAGAAGTGTGTGGGTGATCCAACATCTATTATACCTTTAGAAAGTGTGGCTGTGAAAAATAGTCTCACTTATGAAGAAGTACCAATTGAAATCCTTGATCGTCAGGTTCGAAGGTTGAGAAACAAAGAAGTCGCTTCAGTCAAGGTTTTCTGGAGGAGTCCGTAGAGGGAGCTACTTGGGAAGCAGAAGCAGCCATGAAGGCCAAGTATCCTCACCTCTTTCCTTCCGATTCCATTCCAGCTTGAGGTAATAGTTCCTCTTCAGTTTTTCAGTCATTCATACGCAGATTAAGTCTTAGTATCATGTTCATTCAGTTTGTACTTGCATTTTCAGCGTGTTTGCATGTTCTTGGAACTTACATCAGTCATAAATCAGTTTTTGGTATTTAGTGGTAGGGTTTGCAGCTCTCTCCCTCCATATCAGCTAGTTTAGTTTTCATTCGAGAAAGAATGGTCCCAATGGGGAGATAATGTAACACCTCGTATCTGAAAGCAAACCAAATTTTAGATTTTCAGAAGTTGCAGCTGCAACCTACGGTCGCCACCCACGAATTGTGGTTTGACCCACGACCCATGTTATGGGTCCGTGGTTCACCACTGCAACTCCTCCCCAAACCCAGCTCAGAAAATCGGCTAAGTCTCAACCCACGAACAGACCCACGATCCGTAGGCCAGACCACAGTTCGTGGTTTGTGTGCATGGATCGAGGCCCCATTTTATCCAGCCTCTGATGCAAATAACGATCGACCAGTACGGACCGTCATTCAATCCATGGTCCGTAGGTCTGGTCGTTAGTGAAGGTCGGTAGCTAGTCGGGGGGGAATTGCTGATTGGGTCAACTTCAAATGGCCATAAGTCCCAGCACAAAAAGAATTATGTGTCCTATCACCTATAATATAAAAGATAATTGCATCATCTTTCCAACGCTACCAAGTTTACTAAAATCCAACCTCCAAGTAAAAGGTTAGGCTTATTTTAGTGAACCCCTGTCGATCAGACTTGACCTAGGACCCCAATATACGGACTGTAGGTTGACCTACGGCCCGTAGGTCCCGTCCGTTGGTCAGTCCGACAGCAGTTAAGTAAGGCGTCTTTTGGTCTTTTCCTATTTCGTGGGACCCCTAAGCTACGTCATTTAGACCCCAAATTATGAGGTTTTAGTTGGTTTAAGCCTAGAAACATAACTAGAACTTACCTAAGTCAAATCATTAATCAAAACCTAGAAAATTAGAAGCAAGAGAGGAGAAAAATTCAACCAGCGCTAGCTCCAAGAGCGCAGCAAGTTTT
Source organism: Solanum raphanifolium (assembly GCA_036250405.1). Taxonomy (NCBI): domain Eukaryota; kingdom Viridiplantae; phylum Streptophyta; class Magnoliopsida; order Solanales; family Solanaceae; genus Solanum; species Solanum raphanifolium. The sequence continues at coordinate 26,392 of JAJOOE010009616.1, read as the reverse complement.
CTTCAGTTCTAGCCCTGAAATCAAAGGATTTCTCTATGAAATTCGTCACCAGGTATGTGGGATTTCACTAGTGGGTTCCTTTCACCCATTAGATCCCTAGTTTTTAGTCAGTTTCTTGATTACCGTATTATGACTAGACCTAGGGTTTCTTGAATGTTAGAATTGTTGGGTTCTTAGCTGTTAGAATGATACAAATCAGACTAGTACGTTAATATTCAGTTTATTGCATGAATTCCAGAACCCTAACTATGTATTTCTTTAGTTCTTGAATTACACATGCTAGGTCAGATATTTCAGTTATTTAGTAATACATGCCTCAGTTATTAATGCATCAATATCAGTTTAATGGTTGCATTCTCAGTTTGCAAGTTCAATTTGAGCTATCCAGTAACTTATAGAAATTCAGTCATAATGTGTTAATTAATTAATCCATTGGGAGTAGCATAATACTGAGTTGGACTAGGGTTCTGTGTACCCAAATAGTCCCAGAACTACTAGCCACGAAGGTTGTAAGTCCTCTCCGTGGGCATCATTTTAGTGATCACGCCAACATGCCTCTATACCTTTGGCAAGGTATATTGGGTCCTCTTGATGGGGCATATACATCAGACTACACATTTAGCTCATGTGGTTTTATTATCGGTTATTAGTAGCTCCCACAGTTCAGTCAGACTCCATTGCATTGACCATGTTTCAGTATTCAGCTTCAGCATGTTATAACTTGTTCAATACATTTAGATTAGACATATTCAGTATTTCAGCATCTAAATCATGTTCAGATTATTTCATTGCTTTATTGCTTTGTTCAGTTATATGTTATTTCAGCTTTACTTTATCATGCATGCTCAGTACCTTTCAAGTATTGACGCATATGTGCGCTACATCTTCTCGTGATATAGGTTTAGGTTCTCAGCATCCAGATCATGATTAGATCGATTCCCGATCTTCAGTTCAGCAGAATCAGTGGTGAGTCCTCATTCTGTGAGGACAATAGTCATGAGTTTCTTTTCAGTATTTTTAGTCCTTTAGTTTCAGTTTTGCTAGACTTAGTTGGGGCATGTCCCAACATTTCTAGTCTGTTTAGAGGCTATTTTTAGACATATTAGAATTGAGCTTGGTTATAAGTTAATATTTTCCGTTGTATTAAACTCATCAGTTTTCATTCATCTGAGTTATAATATATGGGTATTCCCCATCTTTTCATTTTATTTATTATTATAGATTCCGCATAGTTTTTATTATTCATTTTACATTTGGTATGGTCATGATTATGCTAGCAGGGTTAGCTTGGGGTCACTTGTGATCCTAGGTCTCGTGTCCGCGTCCAATGGGTAGTCTCGGGGCGTGACAACTCAACTAGATCAACGAGGTGCTGGATGATGATCCTGGTTACCTGTATCTGCATCATAATAAGATGTAGGCCAACTGGCATCAGTACATTGAATGTACGAGCATGCGAGGGTAAACTAAACACGACATAAGCTTGAAATGAATTTGAACAGAACATTTCCCTTAGTTTTAATCAACTCATGGATACTCAACTCAAATGCAGAATAAAACAGCAGTAAAGGTGCAGTTTATAGCATTTAAACAGTAATAAAAACTCAATTTACTCATATAGTAAATTAATCTAATTATGTGGTATTTTCTCTAACCGACAACCATCACTATGAGCTAATGTGAAGATACAGCGTCTCGCCCACGCTGCTAGAATTGTCATATAACTTGTCGAGATGTAGAACGCCTCAACTAAGTGGATCCACTAGTCTATGCTAAAAAGCATTAAGGTGTCATTTAAAAAGTATGACCCTTTCTACCCACGATAGCTACATGGTTTATGGAGACTTGAGTTATTATGAACTCGTCCCCATATCGGTGCTCAATACTGCTCCCAAAATATACTAAGCTCATATATTTTAAAAACAAAACTCTTTCTATGATTTGAGGTAATTACTCAAAACTAGCTTAAAAGCTCTCTTGGAAATCAGTGTTTCCTTTCTTGTTTAAATGTGAAAACATTTTAACTCTTGGAAATACTTAGTTCCTGCATAATCTTATGCAGAAATGAACTTTACTCTTACTATTTACTCAACTCAAAACTCAAACCTTAAAACAAAGTTAAAACACTTGTAAAAGACTTTTGGAAGACTCTATGAACTTCTCTTGACTTGACTATTAAATTTCCTTGAATTGAATTATGGATCCAAGGCTCATGATTTCATGTTTATAGATGATTTCACGATATTTAGACGTACCCTTAGAGTATAGAAATCAACTAAAAGACTTAGGTATGTTGCTAGGGAACTCAAACGGAAAGAAGTGGGAAAAGGTAGAGGACATGGCGACCCTGGCGCTTTGAGTGGCGCCGGGCACTAGAGGTAAAACTTCAGAGTCTGGGTTGGGGAGCACTGGCTGGCGCGGCTCCCTAGGGCCCTAACTTCAGACTCTGTCGTGGGGCACTCTGGTTGGCGCGGCACCCCATCCCTATTCCCAGATTTTTTACTATTTTTCTTGCTCGTTTTTCAACTCTAAACCTTCTACATTCAATTGGTTCTTTTCCCAAACACTTAGATTCGACTACATAACAACAATATGTAAAGAATATACTCAAAACAACACCTAATATCATAAATCAAACTCAAGAAACTTCTCTACAACTTCAACAACAAGAAACCATAAGAACTTAAACAAATTTCATATAGAACTCATAATCTTTTCTTTCAAGAACACAATTATGCTGAATTGAGTCATGATTAGCATGGGTGAACTAACACAATGCTATGTGATCTCACATACCTCGTAGGGATCACCCCTTGATGAAATCCACAAGCAATTCTTCAAGAACTTGGTGATTCCTTGCTTCTTCTTCTCTTTTCTCTTCTCTCAAAACCCTAACTCAATTTCAATAGCGTAAATTAAATCCCATCAGTTGAGACCCCAACTTAATTATGAAAAACGAATTTAAATAATTGGGTGGTGAAAAGACCATAATACCCTTCTAAAATCAAGTTTTGACTATCCTTATCTAAACAGCCCAAATTAAAATGGGGATATCTCGCTCATACGAACTCGATATTGAGGAAACTCAGCGGCGTTGGAAATATAATTCAAAGATCTTTCCTAAGGTATCATGTAGCACACCTAAATCATCCAGAAATAGAGGTTATGGTCATTTAAAGTTGACCCAAAACTAAACCTTAACTTAACTTGGTCAAACGTTTCAAATTTGATTATTTCCAAAAATAAGGCTTCTTTCTAATTCTAGTTCTTTCCAAAAGAGAGGTGTTACATATATAGAGATTAAATGGTAAAATAGTTTATTAACATGATGCAATTTTCCATTGAGGTCATGAAAAATTTTCTTAAGACAATAAGGATGACGTCTTAGGGCCATGATACACGAAAATTGAATCCTTAGGTCATGGAATAATTGTTGTAGGCCATGAAATTGATGCCTTTAGTCTATGACACCTTCGAAACATGATATGTAGAAATTAAATCCTTAGGTCATGAGATGATGTCTGTGGGCCATGGAAATGGTGTCTTTATACTATGACGCCTTTGAAACATGATAATTATAAATTTAATCAACAGGTCATGAAATGATACCTGCAAACCATGAATTAAAGAAATTAGACTATGGCACCTTTGGAACATTAAAATAATGATAAAAGAGTGAGTATCTATTCTTTTTCGATGCGATTCGGCCATATTGCGATATTTACAGCTTGATTGGATATATATTTCTCTAGATGAATTTTTTGGGGATCCATATGATTTCCATAACTTGATTAAACCTTAACTCAACGTTAATGTGATTCACGGACTCAACATTATTCTTGGGCATATATGTAGTTCTCAAGCACAATATAATTCTAGAGCTTCATGTAGTTTTCGAGAATAATGTAATTTTATAACACAATGTAATTCTTTGGCACGATGCAATTCTCAAGCATAATGCAATTTCTCAGGAGCATGCAAATTCTCAGGTACAATGAAATTGTTCACACATAATGCAATTCTAAGGCACAATGCAATTCTGCGGCACAATGTAAATTCTCGAGCACAATGCAGATTCTCGGACTGAATGCAATTCTCAAGCTCAATGTAATTCTTGGACACAATGCAAATTTCCAGATACAATACGATTTCTCAGGCACAATGCAATTCTCAGGCTTAATGCAATTATATGGGGCACACTTCAAATTTTTAGGCACAGTGCAATTGTTTGGACACAATGCAATTCTCAAACTCAATGCAAATATCAAGTTTAATACAATTTCTCGGGCATAATGCAATTCTCGGGAATATGCAAATTCTCGAGCACAATGACATTCTCGGGCACAATACATTTCTTAAAAATGATGTTATAGTTGAGAATATAAGGTGGCTTAGACCATCATTTTTATCGGAAGAACACAGTGTCTCTTCCATGGTGATTGTCGGGATCAATATAATAATTGAGAGTGTAAAGTATCTTAGATCTTCATCTTATTGGAAGGAAAGAGTGTCATTTCTTGGCAGTTGTTGGGCTCAAAATAACAGTTAAGGGTACAGAATAGCTTAGACCTTCGTCTTATTGGAAGGACAAAGTGTTATTTCAGGGCGATTATTCGGACGATGTTGGAATTTATTCTTGCATTTGTACTTGTCTTTTCTGCGTTCAAAGAAATATTGTTTGTTTATAAAAATGGAGGTTTATTTGTATCTTTGTTTAGACCAGTACACTCCATTTGTACTTGACATCTAGGCCTTATTCAAAAAACAAAAAGCCTTTTATTTTAGCAACCAAAACGAATTTATTAGTAATTGTAAGTATGTTATACCTGCTTTAGTGATAGACTTACTTCCTTAATCTGTCTATAGATTAATTAATACATGAATCATATTCATACCAAATACTTTTGATAGGTTTAACCATTTCCATTAATTTTCTCAACAAGATCGCGAACTGCATCAATAGTAAGCGGCTTCTGATAATAATAATCAAGGCCAACATTCATGAATAATTTCTCCTCTTCTTATTTTTCGCAGGAAGTCATTCCCACAATCAAGCTATCAACATGCATATCTCGAAGTTCCTTAGTTGTTTGCATAATATAGAAAATATTTCTAAAGTTTTTTACTTGAATTACGCCTAAATGAAGATGTTCAAACAGAAACTGAATTACGATTAAAATATTAAAGGTTATGAGAAGGAGTAACAGTAAAATTGTACTATATGTTTTAAGACTAATTAGGATTAAAGTGCAAGTTCAACAATCATTCTTATCTCTAGTAATTACTAGTCCCCAAAGATGTGTTCTGACTCTCCCAAGTTTTTGGTCCAACTCGTTCTTTTTATTAGTGTTATACGGTTCAGAGTGTTGAGTGCACCTCGACTAATTCCACGAGTACCTGCTACCTCTCTGTAACTCTGTTTCCAACTCATATAAACTATAACTCAGCTTATACAAGTAGACTATCAAATAGAAAGGAATTTTGGATGCCTTGCTTCATTCTTTTCATATATCTAAATCTTTTATTAATCACACCAGTTCAAGTCAACCTTGATGCAAATCTTCCACCAAAGCTGGTACTATACAGAAGAATAACTGTTTGACGTAGGTCACATTTGGCCATAAGCAGTCCCTTTCTCTACAGCCAGTTTGGCAAACCTTAACTGCTCTGGCATGCAATAGCCAACATACAGTAATATATCAGTAATTTGCAATATTACCAAAATAATAAACAAACAAACTGGAGGTGTATAAAATAGACATAACAGGAATTCAATGAGCCTGCTGCTAGGTGAGTTCAACACTTCAGAAATGAAGGTGAATTAAGAGAAGCTGAAGGCGATATAATTACATATATATCTTATTGATCAAAGTAAGGCTTTTGATCAGGTAATTATTTGATAGCATATAAATTAGTGTTGATACAACATAATGTTTTCTAGTATTTGATACAACATACTTGAATCTTCCTTGAACGGGTGACATCCACATAATGTTTTTTATAATATTTTAGGGCTTATTTGAAATCTTTAAATTAAAAGAATTACTTCTTCTCTATTCAAAGAAAGAGATCTTTATGTGAGCATTAGTTTAAATAATTATGAGGCATACAATTCAACATGTCCTGACAACAAGGAGCATTGCTGCATATGTTTGGTAAGGGGAACCAAAATTTTCGAATCCCTTCTCCCCTAACGTTTTTAAGCTTACTTAAGTTTTATTTCAACCTACTTAGCTTCTTCTCTTTTGTTCAGTTTGCCTTAGGTTAGTATTTCGATTGGGAAGAACATGGAAAAATTGATCGTGGTCATTTATATTATATTGATTGCATCAAAGAGTGGAACAAGCTTGAGAACACTTTCCCCATGCGCAAGAGGAGAGTGTCGGATATGCTACCTTGAGAATTCATGCATTCCATGTTTACTTGGCTTGAACTAATCTTAATTTGGGAATAGTTTGCTCAGCTCTTTTAAGCTCTATTGAACAACCAATGTAGAATAACACCACCAATCAACTCCCCTAGCCCAAACAAAACTAATTAGTTAAAGCCAAGTGAACATTGAATGCACGAATTATTCAGTAGCATAGTTGACACTATCCACTTGCATATGGCACAAGCGTTCTCGAGCTTCTTCCAGTCTTTGATGCAACCAACATGGTATAAATGTCCATAATCAATTTTTGCAAGCTCTTACCCCTCAAAATACTCATAAGACACACAACCCAAAAAAAAGGTTGAAAATCAAACTTAAGTAAGCTTACAAACTTAAGGAAGGATGGATTATGATTTTAGTTCCCTTTGCCAAGCATATGCAACAATGTTCTTTGTTATCAGGACATGTTGAATTGTCTGTCTCGTACTAATGTAGACTAATGCTTAAATAAATATATCTTGCTTTGGATTAAGCATAAGGAATTTTTCAAATTTTATAGATTTCAAATAAGGTTTAAAATATTTTTAAAAAAACATTATGAGCTTATCTTTCATTCAAGGAAAATTCAAGTATGTTGTATCAAATACCAGAAAAACTATGTTGTATCAAGTGCTAACCTATATATTATCAAAGAATTACCTTATTAAAAGCCTTACTTTTATCAATAAGTTATGGAACATCTATTTTGGATTCTCCAAATTAACCTTAATTTTTGAAATTTTGAACTCACCTAAGAGCAGTCTCATTGAACACTATACTGATAAAAAAGTTATATCACAAATATATAGGGACAAAGAATTCTACCATTATTTTGGGGTCATCAAAGTAAGAAAGGATGAATTTCAGGGTCTTAAGCAAGGTAGCATATATGTAGCATCATATGAGGCTAAGTTCCATGTCTTGTCTCGCTACGCTACTCATCTTGGGTGAGCTAAGGAGAAAAGGATTTGTCTTCATGGTAAGGGACTAAACACTGATTTGTAGTTCTTATCTATGCACATGACTTGTACAACAAAGAACTTCAATAAGGTGACCGACTATGTGAATAAATTGGAAGGAATTGGGCAGGACAAGGTATTGGCTAAAAGGTCAAAGAATGTGGGCAACTTCAGTGGTTTTTATTCCTAGGTTTCTAGTTAGCAGGTGTATTTAGCTCGTCCGATTCAGTCAGCTTTACCAGCTTCTATGGGTGGTTATTCCAAGGTCACACAACAGTCTCAGGCTAAGGGTGGTCAAAGAGCTTCTTATTCGTCAGCCAACAGGCCCTAACTTGACCGACTTTGCTTCAACTATGGTGAGCTGGGTCACTTTAAGAGGGAATACTCTCACAAGCAGGTGGGCGGCCAAACGCAACAAGTAAAATTTGTGGTATAAGTAGGTGGATGTTGTAATGGCATAGGACGCCCTTAGTGATAGGAGAGGTAATAATCAGGGAAGGTCCTGGGGGTGAGGAAATTATAGAACTTAGTGTTACGCCTTCATGGGCAGGGCAGAGGACGAGCCATCTGACGCCGTAACAACAGGCATTATTCTTGTATTATGTGACCAGATGGCTTATGTCTTATTCATAAGTATTTGTTAAATTTTCCATGGGACTTGACTTAATTTGTGATATCCTTGATGCCCCCCCCCCCCCATTGTTTGTGGTAGTAACCCGTGTGTACCGCGCTTGCTTTATGATATTTGTGGATTGTCAAACTTGGGTTGATCTGGTGATTTTGGATATGCTAGACTTTTATGTGATCTTGGGTATGACTTGGTTGTCTCCTTATCATGTTGTATTTAATGGTAACTCTAAGAAAGTAACTCTAGAAATCTAAGGAAAGGATAGATTAGAGTGGGAATGTGTGTACATTGCTAAGCCAGTAAAGATCATATCTTATATTCATGCTAGAAGGTTGATGGGGACTGATTGTTTGGCCTAGCTCACCTTCGGGATGTTTGTGTGGACTCCCCTTCTTTTGAGTCAATCCCAGCAGTTTCAGAATTTCAGGAGTTATTTCCTACGGATTAGCCTGGTACGCCTCTATATAGAGATATCGATTTTTGTATAGATTTGGAGTCGGGTACTCATCCAATCTCTATTCCTCCTTATCAGATGGCTCTGATAGAGTTGAGAGAACTCAAGACTCAGCTTCAAGAACTCTTAGATAAGGAATTCATTTGTACTAGTGCTTTGCCAACGAATGTTCAAAAGCTTTGACTGAGTTCTTCTGCAACAAGATGGAGTGTTTTTCGAAAAAAAACACTTTAAGGGGGAATGTGAAAAAGTTAATAATGATTTTTTAAACTATCATAGAATAGTTTCTAAATTAATCTAGTGAAGTATTTAGGATAAACATCTTATAGAAATATCTAGATATTCTAAAGTAGAAGATAAAGTTACTAGAATTTCTTGCATAAAAAGTAGGATAAACATCTTATAGAAATACTAGAATTTCTTGTATAAAAATCTAGTATTTGTATATATTTTCTTGGAGGTGAAGTTACTGGAATTTTGAAAACCATACAGTACTCCCACTAGAGACTTGCAAGCAGAGCCACCATGTTCTACACACACACCAAGTCCAGAAGCAGCAGTCTGGCTATCCCATAATCTACTCACACACCAAGTCCATAATCATCCTACTAGAAGTCTGTCTTTTGGCTATTAAATAAAGTTGGTCATCAGCCAAGCAAGAGTAACCTGTCAAATTGTTTTGGATTTGAGAACCGAAGAAATCATAACAAGGTTATTACAAGGTTCTCCTACAACAATCACAGGTTGTATGTATAGCAAAATTAAAGACAATTGTATAAATAAGTGAATAACACTCTAGAAACTACACTACATGTGATTAATAGAACATCAAAGTAGAAAAGTACATGGGCCGAGTCAATGATGTCACACTGAAAATTATAGATCTTCCCTAATGTTCAAGAAGCATTATCATAGGCCATTACATTCTTAGGTAGTGAAGTATTATGATGCCTAAAAATAGCATCAAGTCTTAACAGAGCCTCTCAATAAGGGTAATTGATGAGTCCACAAATTGGACTCATTCAGGGCTATATTTTAATAGAAATTGTGTCCTCAAATGCTTATTTTATCTCAATATCTGATGAAAACCCATAGGTTTCAGGTATTTGGAGTTTTAAGGAGAACATGGACACTACGTCGCAAAAAGAAATGAAAAGGCTGAAAAGAATGAAGAAATGAAGGCCTGAGGATCGTCGAGTCCACTTGGCGAGTCACCGAAGGGTCCTACTTTTCCTTTTATTCCAGCGTGCTGAGCCCTGAAGAAAAGAATCAAGTCAGGAGAAAAAGGGAGCAGTCGGCGCATCGCTAAGAATCTCCGCGAAGCAGTACCATGCCACCCAATGACCCAGAGCATGATGATGCTGAAGGCTGGTAGAAGACGGCGATGAACTACACCAAAGGGCGAATCACCGAGTTGATCGGTGATTCCAACTAATGATGCCGAACAATCCGCTGCAGCACAAATCTGTGATAACTATAAATACTAGTTAGAGTTTTAGTTTTAGTGTCGAACAACTATTATAATTTTCATATAGAATAGTACTTTTTAATATTTTTGCTCAAAGTTTGAGAGGATTTTGAAGACTTGAAAAGAAGAGGGTTTCATCTCCAAGGATTTGGACTTGGGTCTCTTGGGTTCTTCATTTTTGACTTAAATTGAGACTTAAATCTTCATACCCATTTAAATGCAAAATCATTTAGGTATAAATTTATATCTCTTGATGTGTGGCTAAAAACCCCAATTCTTGGGATGTGATTTTTGTAAATATGGGTTAGATTAGTTGTTGGGTCTTGCTTACTGATAGTTTAAATGTAGTTTATTTTTTATTTCGTTTAGTAGTTGTGGATGAATCTAATAGATTTTTAGTTGCAAATACAAGCTCACTCATGTGTTTTCGGGTTGCTCGAGAGAGAAGTCGCGAAACCAAAACTACTAAATTGATGGCCTAAGGAGTGGGTCGACATGAGGTTCAGCTCGAGAGAGTGAACCCTAGTCCCATATCCTAACACTCAGCTCAAGAGAGTGAGTGGGGTAAGGCATAGGCTAGTCTTTATGCGGCAAGTGGGTATCCGAGAGGAACTCATTTGAAACGGGGTTAAGTTGCTCGAGATAGAGCTTATTTCCATTTAAACCTTAGCCTAGTCAAAATTACTCTATAAGTTTTCTATCAAAAGCATGTACCCAACAATATTGTTTATCCCATATTCCAATCACATCCCAAGAATTCCCCTCTCATTCATAGATTTCTTTGTTATTTTTACTGGTTTTGCTATACTTGTGACAAAATCCCCAAATCGATATTTGACACTTTTGTGTCACCCCCTTTAATTTATTATGTTTTTAATCATTAATGTTTTTATCTACGACTAGTTAGAACTAAATTCTAGTTTACTACTAATTCTCAAAACCGCTCCCTTGGGATACGACCCCAACCCTCGGTTGGGTTACAATACTATCATCGATCGTATGGCACTTGAACCGAACTAGTGTCAGCTGATTACACAAACATCAAAATGGCGCCGCTGCCGGGGAGCGATGTTACTTGACAGTTTTTAGTTAAGTTGAATTTCCTTCTTGTTAATTATAGTTACACTTACTTAATTTTTAGTTTTGTTTTGCTTTTTTGTGTATTGAAACAGGAAAGATGAGTTTGAATGGTAACTATGGGTACCAAATGGACCAAGTGCTATCTTCTCTCTACCTAGAGCAAAAAGAGGGGTGGCCTCATGAAAATGAGGCAAACCTCACTAATGGCACTTGAGTGAGGAGTTGCGTCGTACCACGACGTTAAATAAAGCGCCTATTAGATGGCCACCCAAGGTATTACCACTTTATTTTTGCTTAAAGAAATAATGGTGTGTTGTTTGTGTAGGTCGAAGTATGGAAAGTGAGTGAAAAGTGCAAACTGGCGAGCAAAAGGTCTAGTCGGCGACCCCGACTTAGACCGCTGTTGGACTAAAGACAACTTTAAAGTGGAGTCTGTAAAACTCAATGAGGTAATTATCCACTCAGCGAGTCGCCGAATAGATCGGTGACCACGACTTGTGTCACCGAATCGGCGAGAACTGGACGGTTTCTTAAAAGGCCGAAGGTTAAAACTATCAAACTCTACACTTTCCCTCACTTTAGACATTCACAAACTCGCACCTGTTCAGTATTTTCAATATTTCTCGCATTTTTACTGTATTTGAGTCGTTGATTTGTGTTCGGAGTGGATTACATTGCCGCCTAGCATTTCATAAGTATTTTAATCGACATCTAAGGTTGGTTTTCCGAACCCCAAATTTATAATTAGCAATTGTGTACCCATTTGCAATGATCTTATCTTAGTGATGTGTGTTGGGCCTCTCTGATCTTAATTTTTTTTGCTTATGCCTGTGAAAATCTTGCCCGCAGTGTTTATATTGTTAAAATCTCGTATTTTTGTGCCATAAAATTGGTTAAATCTTGTGGGGTTGTGTTTGCATGTTGTTGAGTCAAGCAAGGAGAAGTCTGAATATCCCGAAGATATGGTAAAGACCAATATTGTCATACCACCACGGAAACGAGCACGGGATATCACAATAAATTAAGGGGGGTCAAATACTCCCAAGAAGTGAAGACAAGAACCTCCACCTGGAAATAAAGGCAAGGGCGAATAACCCATTTCTGACATGAAGACCACTATCAGAGATCTTAATGTCCCTTCTTGGGATCGGGGATTCTATGCAATTGTGCAGGACTTTTCGGCAGAAACACCCTTGGCAGCTCTTAGTGGGTCTGGTACTACTGTTTCTTCTAAGGCGACTCCGGGTACTGAGACCCAGGACTAGAGTAATGCACCGGGCACTGATACCCAGACAGATGGAGCGACTGTGTAGACAGAACCCCCACTTTACCTCCTTCTCTATCTTACTTTATTTCACTTTTGGATATTTTTGTTTGCATTTGAGGACAAATGTATTATTTGTGGTGGGGTGAGGCACACATTTTCTGATTTTGTGACTCTCTAGTTTTGTTTATATGTTAGGTTGTGAGCTGAAATTGTGTTTTATACACTACATCTTGTGGATGTTTAAGCTTATGGCTCCCTTTTATTTTAATTGAAAAATGATTTTGACCCTTTCAAAAAAATTTCACAAATTTTTGCCACCTCTTGTGATTGAAAGTGGTTGTTCTTAGGCAAATTTGAATCTCGATTTCGATCAATACCGATGACTTAAATAGTCCTTGCAATCGAACGAACATGAATGTGCGGCTACGATGAGACCAATGAAGTTGCATAGCCAATATGTGAACTCTTTGCATCTCGTTATGATTAGCCATTTATCAAATCAATTCTCTTGTGATGAACGTTGCACACTACCAAAAGTGTGGAGTATTGTTTGACTTTAGTATTGATGCCTAGTGTGCTAAGCTTACTTTGAAACATGCATGATAGATCCTAGAATTTGCCCTGTTGGTCCAGGCTACTAAGTAAAGCTTTCTCTTGATATGATCTTAGGCAATTTTGAAGATTCTGGGCCAATTTGACATATACCTCTTTTGTGGCCTACTTGTGAGTGTGTGAATCTCTCTTGAATACCCCTTGAACCTTAACCTTCTTTGGAAGAAACTTGATGAAAACTAAACCTTTCTTAATCCATTACCTTTAATCCTCTTGATTTGTGGTTTAATGAATAGCCAACTTAGGGGTGTGGTGAAAAGAAAAGTGAGAATCAAGAAGTGTAAGGAAAGTCTCATTTAACCCATGGTGTGGAGAAAAAATGGAACCCCTCCATATAAAAAGAAAGAGAAAGAGAAAAAAAAAGAATGAAAAAGAAAGTTGCTGAATAAAGTGCAAAAAAAAGGGGGTTTCCAACACACTATGGGAAAGTGAATAATAGGATGACTTATAAGCACTAATGAAAATAATGAAGGAGAAAGGAAAGGAAGTGTCGTGAGCACCACATCTCATGAGGATGAAAGTCATTAAGCCTAAATGACCATACATTTGTACTCAGCCCCATTACAAGCCTTGAAAAGACCTTTTTGATCTTGAGTGACCTGAAACAAGTGTTGATTGGAAAATACGGGAAAACCTATGGGTGAAATTATGCATTATGTTCTTCTTTATGAGTGTGAACGTTGCATCCGATTCCAAAGCTTTAAACTGTGAAACCATTGTGTGAATATGGAATCATTCTTTGTGTGAGGGCATTTGAACACTATAGTTGAGCTTGAACTTGCATTTGAAGCAAGTGTTGTGAGCATGAGATTCGTTGATATTGGTGAGTCACAACTTGAATCTTTGAGTGCACATTTGATCTTTGCAAAAGTAAATTGAGTCTTGTTGTGTGCATTCATGATTGAGTCTTGTGTAGCACTATTCGAGACACCCTTTTTGAACTGCTGAACTTGAGTTTGCTTGAGGACAAGCAAAAGTTTAAGTTGGGAGTGTTTATGAGTCCACAAATTGGACTCATTAGGGGCTATATTTTAATAGAAATTGTGTCCTCAAATGCTTATTTTATCTCGATATCTGATGAAAACCCTTAAGTTTCAGTTATTTGAAGTTTTAAGGAGAACATGGACATTACATCGCAAAAAGGAATGAAAAGGTTGAAAAGAACGAAGAAATGAAGGCCTGAGGATCGCCAAGTCCACTTGGCGAGTCGCCGAAGGGTGTTACTTTGCCTTTTGCTCCAGTGTGCTAAGCCCTGAAGAAAACGATCAAGTCAGCGGAAAAAGGGAGCAGACCGCGCATCGCCAAGAAGCTCCGTGAAGCAGTACCATGTTGTCCAATGACCCAGATCACGACGATGCTGAAGCCTGGTACAAGACGGCGATGAACTACACCAAAGGGAAAATCTCCGAGTTGATCGGCGATTCCGACTAATGATGCCGAACGATGCAGCACAAATCTTTCATAACTATAAATACTAGTTAGAGTTTTAGTTTTAGTGTTGAACAACTATTTATAATTTTCATATAGAATAGTACTTTTTGATATTTTTGCTCTAAGTTTGAGAGGGTTTTGAAGACTTGAAAAGAAGAGGGTTTCATCTCCAAGGATTTGGACTTGGGTCTCTTGGGTTCTTCATTCTTGACCTAAATTGAGACTTAAATCTTCATACACATTTGAATACAACATCATTTAGGTATAAATTTCTATCTCTTGATGTGTGGCTAAAAACCCCAATTCTTGGGATGTGATTTTGTGAATATGGGTTAGATTAGTTGTTGGGTCTTGCTTGCTGATAGTTTAAATGTAGTTTAATTTTGGTTTTGTTTAGTATTTGTGGATGAATCTAATGGATTTGTAGTTGCAAATACAAGCTCACTCATGTGTTTTCGGGTTGCTCAAGAGAGAAGTCGCGAAACCAAGACTACTAAATTGATGGCCTAAGGAGTGGGTAGACATGAGGTTCAGCTCGAGAGAGTGAGCCCTAGTCCCATATCCTAACACTTAGCTCTAGAGAGAGAGTGGGGTAAGGCGTAGGTTGGTCTTCATGCGGCAAGTGGGTGTTCCAGAGGAACCCATTTGAAGCGGGGTAAGTTTCTCGAGGGAGAGCTAATTTCCATTTAAAGCTTAGCCTAGTCAAAATTACTCTATAAGTTTTCTATCAAAAGCATGTACAAAACAATCTTGTTTATCCCCTGTTCCGATCACATCCCAAGAATTCCCCTCTCATTCATAGATTTATTTGTTAGTTTTACAGTTTTTCCTATACTTGTGAAGAAACCCCCCAAATCGATATTTGACACTTTTGTTTCACCCCCTTTAAATTATTATGTTTTTAATCGTTAATGTCTTTAGCTATAACTATTTAGAACTAATTTCTAGTTTGCTACTAATTCTCAAAACCGCTCCCTTGGGATACGAACCCAACCCTCGGTTGGGTTACTATAGTGTCATTGATCGTATGGCACTTGAACTGAACTAGTGTCAGTTGATTACGAAAACATCAAAATGGCACCACTGCCGGGGTGTGGTGTTACTTGAGAGTTTTTAGTTAAGTTGAATTTCCTTCTTGTTAATTATAGTTACACTTACTTAATTTTTTGTTTTGTTTTGCTTGTTTGTGTAATGCAACATGAAAGATGAGTCTGAATGGTAACTATGGGTACCAAATGGACCAAGTGCTATCTTCTCTCTACCCATAGCCAAAAGAAGGGTGGCCTCATGAAAATGAGGCAAACCTCACTAATGGAACTTGAGTAAAGAGTTGCGTCGTGCCACATCGTTAAATAAGGCGATTCTTGGGAGGCAACCCAAGGTTTTACCACTTTATTTTTGCTTTAAGAAATAATGGTATGTTGTTTGTGTAGGACGAAGTATGGAAAGTGAGTGAAAAGTGCAAACTGGCGAGCCAAAGGTCCAGTCGGCGACCCAGACTTAGACCACCGTTGAATAAAAGACAACTTCAAAGTGGAGCCTGTAAAACTCGGCGAGGTAAGTATTGACTCGGCGATTCGCCGAATAGATCGGCAACCACGACTAATGTCACCAAATGGGCGAGAAATTGATGTTTTCTTAAAAGGCCAAAGGTTAAAACTTTCAAACTCTACACTTTCCCTCACTTTAGACCTTCAAAAAACTCGCACCCGTTCAGTATTTTCAATATTTCTTTCATCTTTACTATATTTGAGTCGCTGATTTGTGTCGGAGTGGATTACAATTTCCCCTAGCATTTCAAAAGTATTTTAATCGGCACTAAGGTTCATTTTCCTAACCCCGAATTTATTTTTAGCAATTTTGTACTCATTTGCAATGATTTTATCTTAGTGATGTGTGTTGGGCCTCTCTGATCGTAATTGTTTTTGCTTATGCCTGTGAAAATCTTGCCCGCAATATTTATATTGTTAAAATATCGTATATTTTGTGCCTTAAAATCGGTTAAATCTTATGGGGTTGTGCTTGCATGTTGTTGAGTCTAGCAGGGAGAAGTCTGAGTATCTCAAAGATATGGTAAAGACCAATATTGGCATACCACCTCTGAAAAAAGCATGGGATATCACAATAAATGAAGAGGGGGTCAAATCCTCCCAAGAAATGAAGACAAGAACCTCCACCTGGAAATAAAGGCAAGGGCGAGAGGCCCACTTCTGACAGGAAGACCACTATCAGAGATCCTATTGTCCCTTCGTGGGACCAGGGATTCTATGCAGTTGTGAAGGAATTTTCGGCGGAAACACCCTTGGCAGCTCCTAGTTGGTCTGGTACTACTGTTTCTTCTGAGGCGACTCCGGGTACTGAGACCCAGGACTAGAGTAATGCACCGGGCACTGATACCCAGACAGATGGAGCGACTGTGTAGACAGAACCCCCACTTTACCTCCTTCTCTATCTTACTTTATTTCACTTTTGGATATTTTTGTTTGCATTTGACAACAAATGTATTATTTGTGGTGGGGTGAGGCACACCTTTTCTGATTTTGTGACTCTCTAGTTTTGTTTATATATTGGGTTGTGAGCTGAAATTGTGTTTTATACACTACATCTTGTGGATGTTTGAGCTTATGGCTCCCTTTTATTTTGATTGAAAAATGATTTTGACCCTTTCAAAAAAATTTCACAAATTTTTGCCACCTCTTGTGATTGAAAGTGGTTGTTCTTAGGCAAATTTGAGTCTCGGTTTCAATCAATACCGATGACTTAAATAGTGCCTGCAATCGAACGAATATGAATGTGCGGCTACGATGAGACTAATGAAGTTGCATAGACTATATGTGAACTCTTTGCATCTTGTTGTGATTAGCCATTTATCAAATCGATTCTCCTGTGATGACCGTTGCACACTAGCAAAAGCGTGGAGTCTTGTTTGACTTTAGTGTCGATGCCTAGTGTGTTGAGCCTACTTTGAAACATGCATTATAGATCCTAGAATTTACCCCGTTGGTCCAGGCTACTAAGTAAAGCTTTCTCTTGACATGATCTTAGGCAATTTTGAAGAGTGTGAGCCAATTTGACATATACCTCTTTTGTGGCCTATCTTGTGAGTGAGTGAATCTTTCTTGAATACCCCTTGAACCTTAACTTTCTTTGGAAGAAACTTGATGAAAACTAGACCTTTCTTAATACTTTACCTTTAATCCTCTTGATTTGTGGTTTAATGAATAGCCAACTTAGGGTGGAAAGAAAAGGGAAAGTCAGGAAGTGTAAGGAAAATCTCTTTTAACGCATCGTGTTGAGAAAAAATGGAACCCCTCCATATTAAAAAAAATAAAGAAAGGGAAAAAGAAAAGAAAAGAATGAAAAAGAAAGTTGTTGAATAAAGTGCATAAAAGGGGGGGTTTCCAACAAACTATGGGAAATTGAATAATAGGATGACTTATAAGCACTAATAAAAATAATGAAGGAGAAAGGAAAGGAAGTGTCGTGAGCACCACATCTCATGAGGATGAAAATCACTGAGCCTAAATGACCATACATTTGCACTCAGCCCCATTACAAGCCTTGAAAAGACCTTTTTAATATTGAGTGAGCTAAAATAAGTGTTGATTGGAAAATACGAGCAAACCTATGGGTGAACTTATGCATTATGTTCTTCTTTGTGAGTGTGAGTTGCATCCGATTCCAAGGCTTTAAACTGTGAAACCATTGTGTGAAAATGAAATCATTCTTTGTGTGAGGGCATTTGAACACTATAGTTGAGCTTGAACTTGCATTTGAAGCAAGTGTTGTGAGCATGAGATTCGTTGATATTGGTAAGTCACAACTTGAATCTTTGAATGCACATTTGATCTTTGCATAAGTAAATTGAGTCTTGTTGTGTGCATTCATGATTGAGTCTTGTGTAGCACTATTCGAGACACCCTTTTTGAACTGCTGAACTTGAGTTTGCTTGAGGACAAGCAAAAGTTTAAGTTGGGAGTGTTTATGAGTCCACAAATTGGACTCATTAGGGGCTATATTTTAATAGAAATTGTGTCCTCAAATGCTTATTTTATCTCGATATCTGATGAAAACCCTTAAGTTTCAGTTATTTGAAGTTTTAAGGAGAGCATGGACACTACGTCGCAAAAAGGAACGAAAAGGCTGAAAAGAAAAAAGAAATGAAGGCATGAGGATCGCCGAGTCCACTTGGCGAGTCGCCGAAGGGACTTATTTCACCTTTTGTTCCAGTATGATGAGCCCTCAAGAAAAGGATCAAGTCAAGGAAAAAAGGGAGCAGTCCGCGCATTGCCACGAATCGCCGCGAAGCACTACCATGCCGCCTAATGACCCAAAGCATGACGATGATGAAGGCTGGTACAAGAAGGCAATGAACTACACCTAGTTTGCTACTAATTCTCAAAACCACTCCCTTGTGATACGACCCCAACCCTCTGTTGGGTTACTATATTATCATCGATCGCATGGCACTTGAACCGAACTAGTGTTAGTTATATACGCAAACATCATAAATGAAATAAAGTTAAAGTAGGAACACGTTACACCTACACCGCGTCCTATTTCCCCATCATGTTCTGGACATACACCAAGTCCATAAATAGAAGCCAGGATATGACATTAGTGGGGTTCAGATAAATGAAATAGCATGTCTAAATTGTCTAAAATAAGCCACAATCATTTAGCATATACAAACTTGTCTAACATCTGGTCTCTCATCATTGCACGTTTCCCAAAGAAAAGGAATATATGTGTCATAATACCTTGTTTTCAAAGGAAAAAATTAGTTACATCTAAACTAATATCATAATGCCCCAAGTAAAGACAAGCATGAACAAAGTACAGTTACTTTAAAGCCGCTTCTCGACTTTGCAACATCATTAATGATGTAAATTGCTATTGTCCTTTATTCAGCTATTTTATCCTTGCTCTTAATATATGCAGGTGGGGAAGTTAATAAGAATGAGATATAAGACAAATTAAAAGAACTTACTTGCAAGAGGTACATTAGAACCATAAGGGACATACCAACATAGGCCTTGAATATTTTGATTAGTGTACCCAATATTTCACCAGCATATAAAGATTTCAAAATGATAAACCTGGTAATGCCAAAGATATGTTTAATGATAAACAGATTTACCACTCATTCTTGAGAAACAATCTTATGTTAAACACATTTGGTCAAATGCTTCTTTTTCTTGCTCATTTTCCTCCCTGAGCAATTTCCTTTCATAGGAATAAAAGTCTTCAGCTTTTGCTCTCTCTGATGTTTTCTTATTCGACTTTAAATTGGCCATGATTACCTACTTTATCTCATCCACATTTCTTCAGTCCTGACCTTCAACCAACAGTAGTCCAGATATCTGAAGTCCAGAGAAGAACACATAATAAGATTAAAATATTAAAGGTCATGAGAAGGAGTAACAGTAAAATTGTACTATATGTTTTAAGATGTAATTAGGATTAAACTGCCAGTTCAATAATCATTCGCATCTCTAGTAATTACTTGTCAGTTTAAGTCAACCTTATGCAAAGCTTCCACCAAAGCATGTTATAAACGTAATTAGGATTAAACTGCAAGCTCAATAATCATTCGCATCTCTAATAATTACTTGTCAGTTTAAGTCAACCTTATGCAAAACTTCCACCAAAGCTGGTACTAAGCAGTTGAATAACTGCTTGACGTAGGCCATGTTGTGGCCATTTGTACCTTCCTCTACAACCAGTTAGGCAGACCGTAACATCTCTGGCATGTCTATAGCCAATATATAGTAATATATCAGTAATTTGCGATATTACGGAAAAGACAAACAAACAAACTAGAGGAGAATAAAATAGACATAACATAAATTCACCTGACTTCCCAATCGAAACAGAATTTCAGAAGCAGGACAAATATTGGAGTGACTTGTTCCAAGAATTAGAATACTTATTTAACTTGAAATGCAATACAAGATTTCGCTTCATAGCATATAGAACTTGCATGTAGTTAGTGATGTCAACCTGGTCAATCCAAGGGCAGAAACTTTCCCTTAGCTTGTTAGCATTGTTGAGAATATAATTTACTAATAAAAGTGTGATCTCTCTAATAGTTTAAGCTTTTAGATGAAATGTCAACACACTTCAACATGGTATCAGAGCAGGCAGAGGTCATGGGATCTACGCCAATCATATCAAAAAGAATTTTTACGTGTTTGGCCCATGAAAAAAAAGAATCAGGCACGCGCGTGCGGGGCATATTGAGAATATAATTAACTAATAAAAGTGTGCTCCGTGAAAAAAAAGAATCAGGCCTCTCTAACTGCTTAAACTTTTAGATGAGATGGTCACACACTTCAACAAGCATAGCGTATTAGAAGTTGTAGCCTTCTCCTCTACAACATTGTTTAGGGGGAGAATTTGTGAGACACAAGTGTTATGTTAACACTTGTATGAACCTCCTTGTATTTTGAGGGAATTGTGTGGGATTATTCCTCTTTATATTTTATACTCTCTTTTATATAGTGGATTGCTCATCTCCTATTATGGGCGTAGGTCGATTGACCAAACCACATTAATTGTTTGTGTCTTTTGGTATATTTCTCGTTAGTTTTCTTACTCATGGTCTTTCGAGGTTTGCATTGCTACCTTGACACCTGATTAATTTTGATCCTAAGAAGTACTTTTCGCAGTGCTCACATACTAACCACTAGTTGTGCTAGTGTGGTATAGATTTGCTCCATAGACTTCCTAACACTATATTTCTATTTCACATACTTACCATAGGGTAATCTGAAATTGCTCAAAGGTACACGTTTATTAACATTGTCATCCATGGAGTTTTGCCTTGAGTCTGCAGAAACTGCTTGGCGCACGGTAGAGTATTTCATTGCTTACAAGGTAATGATGGGACCAATTTATGGCTCTCTTATGGGAGTTTTTACATTAGAAGCTGAGGCAATGGTAAGATCCATTCATATTTCTTAACGGTTAAGTTTGAGTCTTAATGGTTCTCCCATGGATGTTATCATTGCATCCGCTTCTAATGCAGCAACTCCAGTAAGAGAGCCACATATTAGGCCACCATCACCTTGTAAGCAATGAAACAATCTACTGTGCGCCAAACAATTTTTGTAGACTCGTGGTTAAATTCCATGCATAACAATGCTAATTAACATGTACTCCAAGAAATTTCAGGCCATAAAGCCACAATAGGAAGACATTTCAGAATTATTTATCCAATCATTTGTACAAGAATGATGGAATAAAATCTCATGGGATATATCCCAATTCATGGGATAACGTTGTCTATCTTATTCCCATACCAAATGGCTCTTAACTCTTTTAATTAACTATAATCCAATATTGGTACAAGTATCTATAGAAGTGTTTATGATTTTTTTTTTTGGAAAAATTGTATATAATAGCAAACTATTAATTCAAATTAAATGTCATAACCACAGTTTGATTTAATTGTACCCTGTAGCAAACTATTGCTATTTCGCCTCTCTATCTGGTGAATCTCGCTCGGCAGTCTCTCCCTTGCCTCTCTTGCTTTTATACAAACACAAATGTTTAAAATGCATTTGTGTTTGTATAAAGCGAGAGAAAATTGTATATATACATATATTTTTGGTCCCCTCTCTCACCTCTCCCAGATCTCGTTCACCACTCTCACTAGCCTCTCTCACTTTATACAAACACAAATGTATACATTGCGTTTGTGTTTGTATAGAGTGAGAGAAAATTGTATATACAAATACAAATACATATATTTTCGTCCTATACACTTATAATTATACAAATATAGATCTTCCCCTGCCCAGTTTTCTTGTCTTTCTCGCTTTTCTCGCTTTATACAAACACAAATTATACCATTGATTCTTTTTTATATGTATACCAAAACATATTATAAAATTGCTTCTTTTGTATATATGTATAGCGAAATATACATATTAATAGTCATAGCAAACATAAAGTTTGCATAAAGTTTGCTATGGAGCACAATTATGCAAACTATAGCTATAGCATACAAATATGATTTTTGTGTTTGCTATATGTGAAAGTTACTCTATTTTTTTGTTTTTTTCTTTTTGTTTACAAACATGTATTTTCAGTATCCTGAAGCCTTTTTACTAGAAAGAGGCATAAAATTTGCACATGTACATTGACAAATAGGTTGTATCAACTAATTATTCTATCAAACAACTTAATTTATCATTTATTGTTGCACCTCAGATGAATGTTGACAACTTGACCTTCAGTGGAACTCTTAATGCTACTCATAATTCAACTCCTGCTAATATGCCAAGAGATGGAAGTTCTACGACAATAAACGATGGATGAATCTAGATTAGAGAGGTATTCAGCAGTGGCTTCAACTAATATTGAATCACTCTGTCCGAGTTCTTGGATACTACCATCTCTTTTTTCATCTCTTGACATATTAGCACAAGTTTAATTAGTAATAGCATTAAGAGTTTCATTGAAGATCAAGATGTCAGCATTCAATCTTGATCTCTCCATCGAGATGCAACAGAAAATGGTAAGTTGTTTGATAGAATGATTGATTGAGATTTAAGACACCTCTTTCGTAATAGAAGAAAGGTTTTGGATCGAGGACGATTTTGATGTATGACAAATAGGAGAACAGATGTAAGAAACTAGTTCCGCCAACATGTTCCTCCCAGACAGAGTCCAAGTGGGATTAAGAGAGAGTTCGTATTTGAGAGAGTTTTGATTGAAGATTTTGAGTGTTGCGGATACGAAGAACTAGTTGAATAACCTGATTTTTAGGATTAAGTTTATTAGTTTTGATTCAAGTTTATTTGTTTAGTTGATTATAGAGTTGTAATCATCTGTTTGTTAGCTTAGGCTATACTTCAAGTTGGGGGCCACTTGAACGAGGGGTTCAAAAGTCAATGGTGATTGTTGATACTTAGGGATTAAATATCTAAATATTGCAGAGTAGAAGATAGAGTTAAGATATGACTTTGGTATACTTTTTTCCAATGCTCTTTGGTTTTAATTTAATCTAGTTTTATATGGCTTATAGTTGTGCCCTTTAAGGATAATAACGGGTACAATCGTAGGCATTTCAAATCCACAACGCATAATGGTCTCCACATTATCAGTTGTGCCCCGTACTAAGAATGCTCAACTCTAGGGTTCCCTCTAGCTCTCATTACGTTCTCAAAATTCTCTAGAAAAACCTCAAACCGCGCCTTTTCCATTGGATCGGTTCTCATACACCAATGGAAAAGGCATGGTTTGAGGTTTTTAAAGAGAATTTGGAGAATGTAATGAGAGCTAGAGGGAACCTTAGAATATAGCATACTTGGTACGGTACATCTGCCAACAATATGGAGAGTATCATGCGGCATGGATTTGAAAGTCCTATGATTGTACCCAGTTCTCATCCTTATAAGGGGATATGATCTATAAGCATATAATTAGACTCTAATGATGTTCGCCTGGTAGATTCGCTTCGCTGCAAGTTATATAAGAATTGGGATATGTCTACTAGTATTGCCCAATCTTTCTTACGTGAACTCACAAAGTGCCTCAGGCAGCACTCAAATAAGACATTGACCCATTTTGTTTGTCCATCCGTCTGCATGTGAAAACTAGTGGAGAAATGCACTATGTGCCAAGCATATCAAACAACTCTCTCCAAAATTTTCCTGTAAAATGCAAGTCTCGATCGCGGATGATATGCCTCGAAAAAACCTTATATTTTACCACCACCTGGAAAAATAATTTGGCATCCTCTATAGCAGTGGAACCAGCTGTGGTGGGCATGAAGCTAACATACTTCAAAAACCTATGCAATACGAACATGATCATCCTATATATGTCAAAATTTGGTAACCAAGTTATAAAGTCCATAGTCATACTCTCCCATAGTCACTCCATTACGGGTAGTGGTTCTAATAGTCCTCTAGGTTGTTGTTGCTCTACCTTATCTTATTGTCACACAAGACAAGTCTGCACATAAAACTCTATGTCTTCTCGCATGCGTGACCAATAGTAGATTGAATCGATCAGTGCTCTTATGTGACGCCACCCCAGGTGTCCAGACCATGAAGTGTCATGGCTTTTCTTCATATCTGCCACCTAATAGTTCCAAACTTGGGCACGTAGACCCTTCATCTGACGGTGAGTAATAGTCAATATTCCATCCAAAAGTGTCTGATTAGCCTTGTATATCACTAAAGGTTTTCGAAATCTGAATCATGTCACATACCATACTTAATACAATCTTGAATGTCACTGAAGGTCGTGGTGATGGAAGCAAGCTTGGACTTTCTACTCAATGTATAGGCCACAACACTTTGCCTATGCCTTGTTTGTACACTAACTCATAATCAAATTCAGTTAAGAAATCCTTCCACCTTGCTTGCTTTGGTGTGAGTTTCTTATGTGACTGGAAATAGCTAGTGGCCATAATATGGTCTTAACCATGAATTTGGAAGCGCGTACCTTGGCCTCATCCATCCTCAACCGATCTTGGCTAATATAATGACGTTCCCCAAGAAGTGTACTTCATGCTGGGCAAACTAACATTTTCCCGCTTGATGTAAAGCTTGTTCTCTCTTAAGACTTGCAAACCCGTTTTCAAGTTATCGACATGTTCCTCCAAGATATTGTTATAGATGACTATGTTATCTAGGTACACCACTACGAACTGGTCTAAGTATGGATGAAAGATCTTGTTCATCTGTGTTCAAAAGGTAGCAAGTGTGTTGGTCAATCGGAAGGGCATCAACAACCACTCAAAAGCTCAGTATCTAGTGACACACATCGTCTTCGGCTCATCCCCTTCTTCCATGTGAACTTGGTAGTACCCTTTTCGAAGTTCCACCTTAGGGAAGTACTTGGAATGTCCATGTTTCTTGAACAAGGCGGCAATGAGTGAGATGGGGTATTTGTTCTTTATTGTCACTTTGTTTAGCACCAGTAGTTTATGCATAAGCTTGACAACCCAACTTTGTTCTTTTGAAATAGGATCGGCACTCCAAAGGGTGTTTTAGATGGCGGATGTGACCAGCTTCAAGCAACTCCTTCAACTGCTTCTTAATCTCCTCTAACTCGGTTGGATCCATTCGATATAGGGAATATGTGGGCAGCTTCACTCCAGGCTCAAGTTCGATATTATGGTCTACCCCGCGCCTAGGAGGCAAGTGCCTTGGAAACTCTTCCAGCATCGCATCTTTGTTCTCTTCTAGAACCTTCTCTATGCATAGTAGCAATGTCTCTGTAGTACCATTCTCTTCACCCAAACTCACAATGGTGCCTTTTATTGCGCCCCATTTTTCTCAAAAATGGGTTATGCAATTACGTGACAACTCTTCTAGGATTAATAAAAAAGAAAAAGCATCACCTAATAAATTGAGGCGCGCTAGGGCAGCATTCTATCCTAATTACAAACAAAATTAATTGAAAGGGTCTAAGAAACCATAGATCGAACAAGGGTTCAAGTTACCTTAAAAGGAAGGTGTTAAGCACCCTTCGAGGTCCACCAATGTGGGTCCCGGACGAATCTTGTGAATTATGTGGGGATTTAACATGGCAAATAAGGTCACTGTAAGATAAAGAATATAAAAAAAATATTTAAGATGGGTGAATAAATTAAGCATGAATCGATTATTATCTAATTAATATATGCATATGTGAATAAGATAGTTAGACATGCAAACTTATATTTTTAAAACAAGCAAATTTAAATCTATTGAGTTATAAAAATTGGCACAAATAAAGCAAATAATGCCACAAAAAATTATGAATTCAATCAAGCAAAGCAAGATTTTCGAGTACCAAGTAACTAATAAAGAAGGAGACGCTGGCCTGATTGCTTCTAATAAACGCTTAAAGTGTTTGGATAATATGAAATAAAAGGAAAAAGCTAAATAAAAATAAAACAACCCTAAGGAGAAGAAAGGACAAAAGAACTAACCTGATTGCTTCCAAATAAAAAGAATAAACTATATCATGCAAATAGAAATTTAAATAAATCAACAACATATAAAGTTAAAGTTGCTAGAGGGGGGGGGGGGGGGGACTAGAGTATGACAAGGCAAAAATGGTCTCAATATGATGTTA
>JAJOOE010009615.1:0-43884 GCA_036250405.1 Solanum raphanifolium | reverse complement strand
CTTGCAAATTATTTTTGAAGATTTGTTTTGTGCAACTTGTATGTCTACATTCAATAAAATAACAAAATTGAAGTCATAAAAAAATCTAAAGAAATAAAGCATGGGAACCTTTTCACCTATCTGTTTCCAACTTAAATTATTTGATTTATTACATGTAATAAGTGAATGTATTGATTGAATTATGGTCAGAAACTCTACGGATTCCCTATTCCACACGATCTACTGATTGAGTGAAGTGAGTCGCCTAGAGTGCAGTAGATAAAGAACACTTTATTTTTACATGAAAAACACCCAATTCATAAGGATGTAAAAGATCACAACATGTACCTCTAAAGGATTTAACTCACTTCACTAAACTCAATGATACAACAACAATTTAAGATTACAAACACAATAACCTAAAGAATTAAGTCTAATTCCTATAACTACACAAACCTTCCAAGGTTTACGTTTCCAAGTCTTCGAGTCGTCCCAAGTTGAAGACAATGATCCTATTCCAGTTTATAACTCACTGGATCCATAAAGCATTAAAGATATATCCAAGTCTTCGAGTCGTCCCAAGTTCTTCGATATGTTCCACTGTATCATAATGCCTTTACTGCTTTGGAAATGCGTCATTTGAGTGGATCTCCTATTTGCAAAACTTGTTCAAAAAGTTGTACTCCACTTGAGACTCCTCTTCACATTAGAACTCTTCTCTTCTTTGAGAGTTGTAGTCAAACACTAACTATTCGATCTTCAACACTGTTTATTTAACTGTAAGTTATCTAAATTAATTGGGTTCTTCGATTTTAGAACACATGACATGACTTTATCTGTACAATTCTAGTGTAGATAGAAGTCTGTTGAAACAACTTTTCATGAACCAGTTGTGATTAAATGTTTCATAGCTTTTCGTCAATCATCAAAACTCTGCTAAATCTAATGATGATGGAAAACATATGTCATATTACTCTACTTTCACCTGTTAACACTAAAACATGAAACACTTGAGTGAACTAGGTTAGTTTACTTGAGTTATAAATAATGCATACCTCCTTTTTGGCATCATCAAAATTCAAAAACTATTTCAATCTAAAAAAATTAATGAATTAGTTAATTAAGTGAGGAAATAATTACTACGCACCATTTGGGCTGTTAAAATTTGGTAAATATTGTATAGACATTCTAAATATGGGTAGAGTATATATTTAAGTATATTAAGTATGATAAAGTATATATTTAGACATTATAGGTATTTTATTTCGTTTTGCTTCTTAATTGTAGTCTCTTTTATTCAATGATGAATAGAATTATTAATTCTCTAGATTTTCTTGTGTTTCTCGGTCTCGTTTTGTAACATGGTATTAAAGCCTCCTCGGATTTTTTGAAATCCATATTCACTATTCTATTTTTCTCGTGGTATTTTGTTGATAGCAATTACTGTTTCATCACTTTGTTGGGTCTCTTCTGTCTTTCAATTATTATTTTTTTGGTTTGTTGACGTTAATTTTTTGAGCGAATATCATGGAGAAGAATGATATTTCTCAACTTATTTCTGTTGTTCTCAATGGATCTAACTATCGTCACTGGTGTGAGGCAATGCATACTTTTTT
The DNA here is from genome assembly GCA_036250405.1 of Solanum raphanifolium. Classification (NCBI taxonomy): domain Eukaryota; kingdom Viridiplantae; phylum Streptophyta; class Magnoliopsida; order Solanales; family Solanaceae; genus Solanum; species Solanum raphanifolium. The sequence continues at coordinate 42,289 of JAJOOE010009615.1, read as the reverse complement.
GAAAGGGAGAAAGTTGTGGCGATATGTCACAGGTGATTTAACCTGTCCAAAACAAACTGAGACTGAAACAAATGAAAAGTTTGTTGATCGTTTAAAAAATTGGGATAGCCGAAATCATCAAATTACTACATGGCTTCGAAATACTTCTATTCCAAGTATTCACCTTTAATTTGGACAATTCGACACCACAAAAGAGGTATGGGACCTCTGTCACGCCCCCGAGCCTACACCCTGGGCGGGATCGGCACTCGGAGACCATTGCTGGCCCCAAGCGAACCCTTGGCCTGGCTTTCTTAACTCAGCGGAAACTTAACTCAAAGAAATGAAAGGTTATAAAATAACCAACTGATAAAAATCTGGCCAAAAAGGCAACTCAAGTCTCAAAATAGAATATTATATATATACACAGAAGAGAGGCTCAAAACTAACTGACTGACTGTCTATGAAGCCTTTACAATACTGAGATGGATGTTGGGACAGACCCCGCAACATCCTAATAAACAAAACTAAGAAAACAAAACAACCGAGTCCTCCGGAATGCAAGGAGGCTCACCACTGACTCTGGAGTGCTCAACTGGATCAACGGCGTGCTGGATGCTGATCCTAGGTACCTATGTCTACATCATAATAAGATGCAGGCCAACTGGCATCAGTACGTGGAATGTACGAGTATACGAGCTGGAAAGCTAAACCACAACTTAAGCTTGAAAAGAGTATAAGAGAACACTTACCTCGGCTCTGTACGACTCATGAATAACTGAACTCAATATGTAAAGCAATAAGACACATGCAATATATAAAGCTTGTAAAACAGTATAAACAACTTAGCTCGTTAAGGATAAAACAATAACAAACTCAACTTTACTTATATAAAAGTAATATAGCTTTTGTGGGAGATGCTTTAACCGACAACCACCACTATGAGCCCTAGTGATGATACAACGTTTTACCTCACATTGCCCAAGGAACATCCTATACCTTGCCGTGACATAGGACCTTACTTTTGCTTAGTGGATCCACTAGCCAAATCTTACGTGATCATCTAAAAAGAATGATACGTCAAGTCCCATGTTGGCGCATGGTTCTTATGGAGAATTGAGTTAATACGAACTTGTGTCCCCAATTCGGTGCTCAATACTACTCCCAAAATACTTTGGCTCATAAGTGCTTTAAACACATCTTTCTTTAGTTGAGATAATTACTCAAAACTTAGCCCAAAGGCTCTTTTGGAAAACATGGTTCCTTTCTTACTTACATGTAAAAAAAAAACGTTATAAACTTCCTTGGGAATACTTAGTTCCCTAATAGCTTTTGAGAATTGAACTCAACTTTGAACTCTTGACTTAACTTGAAACTTGAGACTCTTACTCTTTTCTTGACTTCCAACTTGAACCTTAAAACGACGTTAAAACATTCAATAACGACTCTTGAAAAGCTTTAAGGACTTGCTTGAACTTACTTCTTAACTTTGCTCGACTTGGAAACTAACTCTCCTTGAATTGGATTTATGGATTCAAGGTGTTTCATCACATGTTACGGATGAGTTCTTGACTTTTAGAAGTACCTTGGAGTGTTGGAAACAACTAGGAAACATAGGTACAATACTAAGGAACATGCATGAGAAAGTGTGAAAAGAATGGGGGAAACTAGCGTCCTTGGCGCTCTGCAAGGCGCGGAGCGCCAGCCCTCAAAGTTCAGAGGGGACTTGCTGGCGCTCTGCTAGGCGTGCCGCCCCAAGGGGGAAAGTTCAGAATCCCTTTTGGGGCACGCTGGCAGGCGCGACGCGCCAACCCCTTGCCCAGAAAACTCGACTTTTTCTCCCCTTTTTTCCAACTCTAAACCACAGGAACTTCAAGGGTTTCAATCCCAAACACTAAGAATCATAAAAATCCCTCAATACCCAAGAGATTTAACTCAAAACACAATCAAATCATGTCCCAAATCCACAAGGAACTCCAACAACGCAATCAACAACTTCAACAACTACAACCAACAACTACAACAAACACAATCAACCTTTTCTTGAAAATAAAACAAGTTTGGTGTGTGGGGGAAAGGATCAACCCCACACTAAGATCTCACATACCTATTAGGGATCACCCCCGATGATATCCACGACGATCCTTGACGAAAACTCCTTGCTTGATCTTCTCTTTCTCCTCTTCTTCTCCTCTTCACTCTCAAGCCCTAGCTCTCACTCTTTTAAAATGGGACAAAAATGATCCAAAATAAGCCTAACACAACAATATAACCCCAAAAGAAATGGCTAGGGAAAAGACCAAAATGCCCTTAAAATTTCCAGACGGATTCCTTGCCAACTCCCCAACTTTCAAAGGGCATAACTCGCTCATACGAACTCGGAATCGAGCAAACTCGGTGGCGTTGGAAAGATCATTCTACGAACTACGCAACCATAACTGGAACTACTCCTAAATCATCCTGACCTAGAAATTATGACTGTTCAAAGTTGGCCAAAAACTCACCTTTTTCCATACTTAGCCAAATTTCCAGACTTTTAAATCTTCCCAAAAATGACTATTTCCAATTCTAAGCCTCTTCATAATTATTTCAAATTGTCGGTTGTTACAATCTCTCTCAACAATATACTACTTCTGATCTTTCTCATCGTTTTCAATTGATGAAGGAGATAGCCAGCTTGAAACAAGAAAAGGGAGAACATGTCTATGAATTTCTCTCGAAGATGGAATCCATATGGAATCAATTAACCTTGACTGGACCCATTCTTAGAAATTCTAATGCTGCTGCTAAATTTTTAGCTTACCGCAACAATGATAAATTAATTCAATGCTTGATGTCTCTTACTGATGATTATGAACCAACCCGGGTTGCATTGCTTAACCAACAACCTTTGCCAACTCATGAAGTTGCTCTTCCTCGCCTAAAATCTGAAAAAACTCGTTTGGATCTTACACGAGCAGTGGATAAATCAGTTTTTGCAGCCACTAAAAGAATTGGTGCCAAATTTGTCGCAATTGTCGTCAAACTGGTCATGCCTTACACGACTGCCCAGTTATTGAATGTAATAAATGTAAGAAGAAGGGACATATATCTAGGAATTGTCCTCCAATTTGCAGGTACTGTAAAAAGGAAGATCACTTGATTGAGAATTGTCCTACTCGTCCTCAAAACAAAAATCAATCTCGTTTGAATCAGTCGTCAAATCCAGTTCTTGCAGTAACCAACAATTCTGGAACTTCATCAATTGACCTTCAAGCTCTCCTTAGTCAACTCCTTTCTCCAATTGGTAACAATCCTGCAGCTCTAGTTACTCCTTCAGGTAATTCATGTTGGTACGTTGATTCAGCATGTTGTAATCACATGACATATTCTTCCAAGATTTTCTCTGACCTGGCTACAATTTCTCGCCCATCATCCATTCATACTACTGATGGCTATAATATGAATGTTAGTTATAAAGAATCTATTTCTTCATCAGATCTCTCTTTGCCTGATACTTTCCTTATTCCAAGTTTAAAATTTAATCTTATCTCTGTTGGACAATTATGTGATTTGGGATATGATGTAACTTTTTCTTCTCGTGGTTATCGAGTGCAGGACCTTCAGACAGGAAAAATCATTGGGAAAGGCCGTAAATTTGGGTGTATGTTTGAACTCACTAGCTAGTCTTCATATTCCCCAATCATCTCCCGTGTCTCGATTATGTATTGTTTCTTCTAGTGTTCCTTTGTCATTATGGGATCAACGTTTTGGTCATTGTTCTTTGAGTAAACTTCGTTCTTTAGTTTCTAGTGAGTTTTTAGGTCATGTTAATGAGAAAAGTTTGGATTGTAATGCATGTTAATAGGCCAAACAACCTACTTTATATTTCAAAGTTTCCTTTTGATTTAATATATTCTGATGTTTGGGGACCTTCCCCTGTACCAAGCATGATTGGATCACGATACTTTATCATTTTTATCGATGATTTTTCCCAATTCACATGGATATATCTTATGAAGAATCGTTTGGAACTACCTCAAATCTATATTAATTTTGGCAATACGGTTAAAACTCAATTTGGTAAAATTATCAAAGTTTTTCGGCGTGACAATGACATGGAATATGGTGATTCTAAACTTTTGTATTTCTTATCTGTAAATGGTACACTTTCTGAATTTTCTTGTCCCGGTACCTCCCAACAAAATGGACGAGTTGAACGGAAGCATAAGCATATCCTTGATTCTGTTCGGGGAATGATTATTTATTCATCTTGCCCTGAGCGCTTTTGGGGTGAAGCAGCTCTTACTGCAGTGTTTAATATCAATAGACTCCCATCTTCTATTCTTGGAGACATATCTCCTTATGAACGTCTTTACAAGGTAGCTCTTGACTACACATTACTTAAAGTATTTAGCTCTGCTTGTTTTGTTCTTCTTCAACCACATGAACACACAAAATTAGAATCTCGTGCTCGAGTTTGTTTTCTTCTAGGATATGGGATAGAACATAAAGGTTACCGTTGTTGGGATCCCGTGCCAAATCGTATTCATATTTCTCGGCATGTTGTTTTTTGGGAACATATTAAATTTTCCTCACTGTCAAAGTTTGAGTCTATTCCATCAAGCGAAGTGACATTCTTTTCTAATCCTTATGTTGAGCTTTTTCAAAGTGACCTTAATGCAGGTTCATCTACTGAGTCAGACATTGCACCCCATGGTTCAACTATCTCCATTGATGCAAGCCCATATGATGGTCTAGTTCATGAAAATAGTACAACATCCAATTCTCATGATCAATCTCCAATTAATAGTTCCACTCTTGATATGAATGTTGATTCCGAGGTACCCTCATCTTCTCTTCTTCCTGAAAACACTTCATCTATTCGTCCAGAAAGAGAAAAAAATCCTCCTAGTTATCTTCGTGATTATTAATGTTATTGTACCATGCTTAATTTACATGAGCCTGGTACATACAAAGAGGCATCCAGTGATCCTTGTTCGCAACACGCTATGAAAGAAGAGTTGCAGACCTTTGAAAAAACTCATACTTGGGATTTAGTTGACCCTCATTTTGATAAAACTCTTGTTGATTGCAAATGGATCTATAAGATCAAGACATGATTTGATGGCTTTGTTGAAAGATACAAGGTTATATTAGTTGCTCGAGGACTCACCCAAGAGTATGGAATTGATTATGAGGAGACCTTTACTCCAGTAGCTCGTGTTACCTCTGTCTGTGCCCTTCTTTCTATTGCAGCAACTAAATGGTGGGGACTTTCTCAAATGGATGTTGAAAATGCTTTTCTTAATGGAGATTTGGAGGAGGAGGTTTATATGAAACCTCCACCAGGATACAATTGTCCTCCAAATAAAGTATGTCATCATCGTCGTGCATTATATGGTTTGAAACAACCTCCAAGCTTGGTATGCAAAGTTTAGTTCAACATTGAGCAAATTGGAATTCTCTTCTAGCCCACATGATACTACTCTTTTTGTATGCAAGACAACACAAGGTATTGTTCTTTTGATTCTTTATGTGGATGATATGATTATTACTAGTGATGATACTACTGGTATTTCAGAGGTTAAATAATTTTTGAATACTAATTTTGAGATTAAGGATTTGGGGTCTCTCAACTATTTCTTGGGCAACGAAGTTCTCACATCTGATAATGGGATTTCTCTATCTCAAGTTAAGTATGCTACTGATTTGTTATCAAAAGCAGGTATTGGCGATAATAAAATTGAGAGCACACCTCTTGAGCCTAATGTGCGGTTTTCTCCAGCCGATTGTACTTTATTGTCTAATGCCACTCTTTATTGGACACTTATAGGTAGTCTTATCTATCTGACAGTTACTCGTCCAGATATTGCTTATGTCGTTCACATAGTTAGTCAATTCATGGCTGCACCTCGCTCTACTCATTATGCTGATGTTCTGTGAATTCTTCGTTATGTCAAAAGTACTATGTTCCATGGACTTCACTTTTCAACCAATTCTTCTCTTGAATTAAAAGCATATGCTGATGCTGATTGGGCGCGTAATCCTATTGATAGACGTACTACTGGTTATTGTATTTTTTTAGGAGATTCTCTTATACTGTGGAGAAGCAAGAAACAAACCTTAGCATCCCGATCAAGTACTGAATCAGAATATCACATACTTGTTAATGCTACTACTGAGATATTGTGGCTTTGTTGGTTATTGGCTAACATGAGTGTTCCTCAATCTTCGGCCACTACTCTTTATTGTGATAATCGTAGTGCCATTCAAATTGCTCATAATGATGTATTTCATGAGCGTACAAAGCATATTGAGATTGATTGTCATTTTACTCGTCAACACATTGATCTTGGCGCCATTCAATTAGCTTCTATTGGGTCCTTAGATCAACCAGCTGATGTTTTCACCAAGCCTCATCTTCCTAGACGTTTCCAAGTTCTGGTGGCCAAACTTAATCTGATTTCTTCTAAACCATCTTGAGTTTGAAGGGGGATGTTAAAATTTGGTAAATATTGTATAGACATTCTAAATATGGGTAGAGTATATATTTAAATATATTAAGTATGGTAAAGTATATATTTAGACATTATAGGTATTTTCTTTCCTTTTGCTTCTTAACTTCTTGTGTACAAATATGGTTGTAGTCTTTTTTATTCAATGATGAATGTAATTATAAATTCTCCAGATTTTCTTGTGTTTCTCTATCTCGTTTTGTAACATAGGCAACCATTTCGATCTATAACAATACCAACACCCAACACATCATTTTTTGTTTGATAGTTCCACACTTGAACAGAAACAATAAAGTCTTTAAAGATAGCCGTCAATCGGAATCCATATGGAAAGGCATATTCATTTTATATCCATTTTAATTTCATCTTGATTTAGCACCCGCTGCATGTGCTTGATAATCAAACTAGGCAAATAAATTGGAACCTTTGTATCAAACATTTCCATAAGAGTGAGGTTCTGATACGTGCAAATTACACCTTCCAGAAGAATTATAAAGTGGTCGTTGTTCAAATAAAGAACATCACAAAAATTAGGGTCTATCTTACGAGGAATATGATTCAGACTTAGTTCAATTCCTATTACTTGTTCTCTTAATTGTATTATTTATGCAAAGGGGGTTGTCTAGAAAGTAATATTTGTAACTATTGTAAGTAGAAAGTAACAAAGTAACAATTTCACTTAATTTAAATAAATAAAAGATGAAACTATGGTCGTGTTCCCCATGAATTCATAACTAATTAAAACCAAATATTAGTAATCTTTTCGGATGTGATACATGCAATATAGGTATGTTATTTATCACCTAAGTGGATGATTGCCTAATTACATGAATTTCACCTCGCAACATGGTTAGTTAACGGGTGTATGATTTACAAACCCTTACCTTTGATCTCAAATTAGCTAGCCTTGAGTAATTTCAAGCTACTAGATGAGCGTTGATATAGCCTCAAATCTTCATTGTGTAATCCATTTTCCTATTTGTTAACCCGTTGGTTAGGCAAATAAGAATAAGGCGAGTCCTAACGTTTTCAACCTTTAGAAATCAATCAAAGCGAAAGAAAAAACAATATATGTTTGCAATTTATTCATAGATTACTATGTATTAGATCTACATCTTTAATTAATCATGGTTCTCACATCTCTAAATATAGACTACGATTGTCATCTACAGTGCTTCAATCAAACCACGGTCCGTAAAGTGGCTCGTAGATGGCCAAAAGTTATTGCAACAATGATGAGTGGTAGATTTGCACTCACTTAAGGTCCATTTAGCTCAATAATTGGTGTCCTTAATGCCTATTATTGTCCAATTAAGATTAAATGTCGATGATTTGCAACTATGAAGGAAATCGTACAAGGCAAGGTCTGATGTTTGAATGAATGGCCAAAAGTCCAAAAAAGAAGTGCAAACATACATTGTGGATCGCCTAACAAGATCGTCAATTGAGCACAACCTCGCCTAAAATGACAGTGTATAGGCCTTGAGTCTATCAAATCAGGTTTTCAAGGAAGCAATGGGTGATTTGAATGACATGCCCAATAATGTAATTCAAACCATGGGAGAAATTCGGATACCTCATACAACTAGGAGGACTATGTTTCACATCACCAGAACTATGATATAATTGCTCCAAATGAATGAAATTTTAGGGGTTTAGCTCATGAGGATCCCTATGAACACCTTAGGAATTTCAAAGAGGTTTGTGGACCCTTCATGTTCAATAATATCTTCCAAGAGTCTGTAACGTTGAGGTTATTCCTGTTCTCTTTAATGGGAGAGGCTACAAGATAGTTAGTAGAGTTGCCAAATGATTAGATCACTTCGTGGGAAGAGCCAAATGATGCCTCTTGGAGAGATTCTTTCCACCCACAAAGATGGTTACACGTCGACTCCAAATCCAAAATTTTAAACGTATTGGAGGTGAACCCCTATATGAGACATAATTGAAATTCAAGAAGTTGCTTTTGCAATGTCCAATGCATGGCTTTCTTGTCACGACCCAGGGGTACCTCCTAGACATAACATGGTGTATAAAACCCCGAGAGACCCCATACAAGCCACATAACATTCATAACATAAGAAATAGAACAATAAGAGTAAAACAACATTTCGAGTTCAGTAGTTTTATAAAAGAAAAGCGGAAGTTTAATACACTTGTCTCAATAACCATATAGTACAATAGATTGAAATTAGGCCTAGCCCATACATCATGTCCAAAACTGAAATACAAGAAGTAAACTAAAATAATGAGAATCCATACTCGAAGCATGACGACTCACCAAATCTCGAGAAACCCTGAAATCAACCAATAGCCACGAAACTGAGAAACCTAACTGTCGGACCCTACATTTGGGGAAATGTTGGAAAGAGTATGCGTTAGTACAAAACAATGTACCAAGTATGATAGCTAAGCATCAAACATTTAAATCATGCTAAAAGGATATTTCATTTCATGACATGCAATTGACCAAGCTAAAACATGATATAAAAGAGTTAGAAAACATAAGTCATAAAACATGGTAAATGCAAGCTAACATCATTTGAAACCTTTGAACACATATGAGATACTTCTTGAAGTAACCTTAGTTCATTATTAATTTGGAAAGTAACCTTAACTGACATATAGACCATGTGAGCTACAACATGATCCCACGGCGTCTCCCACACCGAAAAGGTTTGTCCTAATTGCCAAATTAAGGACCATAAACTTCTAGCTTAGGTGGATCCACTAGCTAATGTCTATCTAGAAAATCATCCTATGGGGGCACATAAGTAAGGGATAGGAGATTACTACTAGAAACTTGGCCTCTGCTAATGGGACAGCTTCCATCTCAATATCCTCTCGGTGCTAAGAATAAATCTCATGGAATAGTCATTTCTTACTTGTTCTTATTATCCACGGAAGGGCACATCATCTTGCCAATCCAAGCTAAGTCATCATCCATGAAAATGTATCATACAGTAACCAGTCAATGCTAGGTTTCATTAGGATAGCTCTTAATATTTGATTCAATTTGGTGAGAAAAACTTTCAACCTTAGGATCCTTTATTATATGAGAAAACCATTCACATCATGCTTTTATGTGTATAGGAGAATTCCTTTCAACAACACAACAACAACATCATCATTGATACTTTACTCTCGAAGCATCCTTAAAACATTTGCATAGATTTCATTAGAACATGCATAATTCCATAAATTACCTTTCGAGGTTCAAAACCCACTTTCAATCATCAACCTTTAGAAAACATGGGTTGGACATGTATTTTATCACAAATTGATGTAATTCTCTCAATAGATGATTAATTTCAAAAAAACTCTTCCATTATAATCAAAATCCCACATCATATGGTTCATAACTTAAAAACGTGGGGGATCACATGGGTCCATGGGGAATTATCATAAAATCATAGTATTTCATCAATTCATGCATATGAGATCATAATTCAACCATATAATTCAACAATGAAGAGAACCCATGATAATTGAAGAAAACCCTAACTCAATTGAGGATTTCTAGCTTTGAAAATAGAGGAATTTGGGAACTCCATGAATGGAAGGAATCCATGGATGAAAACTATCATACCTTGAAGCCAATTGCTAATCTTTAATGGAGGAATTTAGACTTGACCTTGATCCTAGCTTGAACCCTTTCTTCTTCTTCTAGTTCTTAAGAGAGAATTATTGGTGAGTTCTTTTTTTTAGGGGAATTTGAAGAGAATGGGATAATTTGGGGGTTCAAATCACCTATATAGGGGTCTTAGTGAAGGGTAAAATGACGTAGTATAGGAGTAAAATAATTAGGAAAAGACCTAACTACCCCTGAACTTAATTGCCAACCCACCATCAACGAATCCAGTTAACAGACCATGGACTGACCCACGGCCCGTCCTGGTGGACCGTCGTATGGACCAGAGACTAACTTTTGGGCCAATGAACCACGGCTCCCCAACCATGGACCGTGGTCTGACCAACGGTCCGTTGGTTAAGCTGTGGTCCTGAGCCTTTGAAGAGTCTGAGGGTGACCAATCCACGAACCCCGCCGACGGTCCGTGGTCCCTTCCATGAGACGTGGTTGGCCCCTCGTGGCTGGCACCTAGAATTCCTAAAAACTGCTATGTTGCCCTTTTTTGATTCTCGGGTGTTACAATATCTCCCCATTGGGATCATTCGTCCTCGAATGAGATTCAAGCGAGTACAAAAGGAGTAGGAGAGAAACTAGCATCCAGACCTATAATGCAACTTCATTAAATGCATACAACCAAGGAAGAACCATCAACTCCGAGCTAAACGCTACCAAAACATCATAAGAGGGGTTAAACTAAATCTAACAGCTAATCATTCATGCAATGCACATATCCGAGGAGAAAACATCAACTCCAAGATAACATCCAAGGAGGAAATATCAAATCCAAGCTAACATCCAAGGAGAATACATCAACTCAAAGCCAAAGTCATGCTCATAACATCAAATCATGTAGTCTACATGCAATTCATACTCATGTCCACATAAACATGTATAGATCAATCAAATTGACTAATTTTTCTCAAAACTTGAAGTTTGTTTTCATAAATCATGCATAGTAAGGAACTCATGGAAACATATAAGACACATGACTCCAAAACAAAGAACGAACCATGAGGAATTCATTACCTCAAGCTAGAGTATGAGTAGAAGGAAATAGATGAGGATATCGGGATATCATATAGGCCTCGGCCTCCCAAGTAGAACCCTCAACTAACTGATTCCTCCACAACACTTTCACGAAAGATATTTCTTTATTTCTCAACCTCTTGACTTGCCGGTCTAAAATCTCAACCGAGCTTCCTCATAATAAAGATTCTCCTTAACTCCCGAATCTTCTAAGGAAACTATGGATGTCGGATCACCAACACATTTCTTCAACATAGAGACACGAAAAATTGGATGCACTGATGCCAACTATTTGGAAAATCTAGCTCATAAGCAACCTTACCAACACGTCTTAAAATCTGATATGGGCCTTATATAAAGGACTAAGCTTCCCTTTCTTACCAAACCTCATTACACCCTTCATGAGTGAGATTTTCAAGTAAACTCAATCATGAACATCAAACTCAAGATCTCTTCTTCTTATATCGATATATGACTATTGCGAACTTTGAGCTATTTTCAATCTTTCTCTAATAAGTCAAACTTTCTCTATGATCTCATGTACTAACTCAAGACCTATTAGGGAAACTTCACCCACCTTAAACCATCCTATAGGATATCTACATCTCCTACCATATGATGCCTCAAATAGAGCCATATCAATACTTGAGTGATAGCTATTGTTATAAGCAAACTCAATCAATGGCAAATGGTCATCCTAATTGCCCTTAAAATAAATCACACAAGCCCTTAAAATATCTTCCAAAGTTTGGATAGTTCGCTCCGCTTTCCCATCGGTTTGCGGATGAAACGTCGTACTAACCTTAACACGAGTTCCAAGAGCCTTTTGGAAAGACTTTCAAATCTGATAAGTGAATTGGATGCCACGATCGGAAATAATGGACAAAGGAACCCCGTGAAACTTTACCATTTCCTTAAGTACAACTTGGCATAGTCCTCCTCCGTATAGGAAACCTTGATGGGAAAGAAATGAGTCGATTTCATCATTTGATCTACTATAACCCAGATAGAGTCATGTTGTCGCCGGGTGCGAGACAACTCAATAATAAAGTCTATATTCTTACATCTTCCCACTTTCAAGTAGGAATACCAATGTCTTGGAATAAACCTCCCATTTTCTGATGCTCAACTTTCACTTGTTGATAATTGGGACACTTAATCACAAATTCCGAAATATCCTTCTTCATCCCATTCCACTAATAGACCTCCCGTAAATCACGGTACATATTGGTGGCTCCCGAGTGAATGGAATACCATGAATTATAGGCTTTTGTCAAGATATGTTCCCTCAAGTCATCAACATTTGGTACACATAAACAGCCTCGATATCTAAGTACACCATCTCCCCCTTGGGAGAAAGCCTCAATGGATTTCTTAAGCACCGCTTCTTTTAAGTTGACCAAAATTGGATCAAGACCTTGCTTGACTATCACATCCATCATAAGAGACAGTTCTAAACCATTGTGGACCATAACAACACCCTTGGTAGAGTCCACCAACTGAAAACCCAATCGGGCCAATCTATGTACATCTCGTACCAATTCTTTCTTACATTATTCTATATGGGCAACACTACCCATTGATAACCGGCTAAGAGCATCCTCTACTACATTCCCCTTATTGGGGTGATAGATAACACTCATGTCATAGTCCTTTAATAGTTCAAGCCACATTCTTTGGTGAAGATTTAGATCCTTCTAATTAATCACATATTGCAAACTCTTGTGGTCGGTAAACACATCTACATGAACACCATACAGATAATGCCTCAAAATCCTTAAGGCAAAAACAACCGCTGCTAGTTCAAGGTCGTGGGTAGGATAATTCTTCTCATGAATCTTAAGTTGCCTTGAGGCATAAGCAATAACTTTCCCATTTTGCATAAGCGCACACCCTAACCCAATCCTTGAGGCATTAGAATAAACAACAAAACCATCGGTCCCTTCCGGTAAAGTCAACACCGCAGTGGAAGTAAGTCTATCCTTTAACTCTTGGAAACTGTTCTCCCTCGCTTCGAACCATAGGAATTTAGCCTTCTTTTGTGTCAAATCCGTCAGAGAAGAGGCAATTGAAGAGAATCCCTCAACAAATCTTCTATAGTAACCAGTCAAACCCAAGAAACTTCTAATATCCGAAGGGGTTAGTGGTCTAGGCCAATTCTTGACCGCATCCGTCTTCTTAGGATCTACCTCAATACCCTTACTTGAAACAATATGGCCAAGAAAAGCTACGGACCTTAACCAAAACTCATACTTGCTAAAATTCGCAAAAAGTTATTGGTCCTTAAGAATTTGCAACACGATCCTCAAATAATAAATATGCCCATTCTCACTTCTCGAATAAATCAATATATCATCAATGATCACAATAAAAAACATGTAAAGGTTTTGTCTAAACACCTTATTCATCAAATACATAAACTCCGCTGGAGCATTAGTCAAACCAAACGACATTACCAAAAACTCATAATGACCATACCGGGTTGGAAAAGCCATCTTCGAAATCTCATCTTCTTTCACCCTCAATTGGTGATAACCCGACCTAAGGTCAATCTTACAGAAATAACTTGCTCCTTGAAGTTGGTCAAATAAATTATATATCCTTGGGAGATGATACTTATTCTTAATGGTAACATTGTTCAACTAACGATAGTCAGTACACATACAAAGAGAACCATCTTTCTTTCTAACAAAAAAAACAGGAGTACCCCATGGAGATATACTAGGTCGGATGAAACCCTTATCTAACAAATCTTTCAATTGTTCTTTCATCTCCTTATGTTCTGTCAGGGCCATACCGTAAGAGGGAATACAAATATGCTGCATATCTAGAAGAAGGTCATTATCAAAGTTTATTTCCCTCTCGGGAGGATTACCGGGTAAATCATCTGGGAATACTTCCAAAAACTCATTCACAATGGGGACCGACTCGAGAGTTAAGGTTTCAGAATCTACATCCCTCACCCTAACTAGATGGTAAATGCAACCCTTAAAAATCCTCTTTCTATCTTTAAGACAAGAAACAAATTGACCCTTAGGCATAGAATTCCCCCTTTAAACTCTAGGACATGCTCGTTCGGGAACTGAAACTTGACTACACGAGTTCTACAATCAATAGAAGCATAACGTGAGTGCAGCCAATCCAAACAAAGGATAACATCAAAGTCTAGCATATCAAGCTCTACCAATTCAACAAGAGTAACTCTATGGGACAAGGAAATGAGACACTTTCTATGGACCTTCTTAGCTATAATAGAATCACCAATAGGAGTAGAGACATAAAAACGATCTAAGAACACATCCGGAAGAACATCATACCTCATAGGCACATATGGCATCACAAATGACAAGGTAGCACGGGGATCAAGCAAAGAATAAACATCAAGTTGGAAAACTTTCAACATACCGGTAACCTGATCGGGCGAATCCTTTTGTTCACCACGAGTCTTGAGTGCACAAAATCGATTATGCTTAGGAGCATTAGGACCCGAACCACTAGGAGGAGCTTGAATGCCCTCTCTTCCTTTATCCATAAGCATCGGGAAATCCATCATTTTATGACCACTCTTACCACAACTGAAACAACCATCCATGTTGGCTAGGCACTTATCCTCGTGCTTCTTTCCACACCTAGTAAAAGTAGACATGGACAATGTAGATCCACTACCATTCCCTCCTTAAGGTTTAGGGTTAGACACCCTATCTTTATTGAACTTAGGAGGAGCATTTGAGGAACCTTGACCCAAAAACTTCTGTCGAAATCTAGGAAGACCATGTCCATCAGACCTTGCATAAGAGAAATTACCATCACGGGTTTTAGCCGTCTTTGCCTCCCTAGACTTTTCCTTAAGTTTATCCTCCTCAATCTGTTGTGCATGAACCATGAGACGAGAGATGTCCATTTCATTAATAAGTATGGCGGTATGACACTCTTTAACCACCATTTCGGACACAATCGAAATGAACTTACTCATCCTTGCCCTTGAATCGGCAACCATTGTTGGATCATACATAGACAATTGTGTGAACTTTTGAGCATATTCCCTCACACTCATACTTCCTTGGTGAAGGTTAATAAAATCAAGCACCTTTGCTTCCCTCATCTCAAGGGGAAAGAACCTATCAAGAAAAGAAGCCTTAAACTTCTCCCAATCAAGTGGAACCACATCTTCCGGTCTTCCTTTTTTCCATTGGTTGAACCAAGTTTGAGCAACAACTTTAGTTGGTAAGCAGCCAACTCCGTCTTTTCCACCACCGTCACTCCCATGATCATCAAGTCCTTAGATACCTCATCAATGAACTCTTGAGGATTTTTTTCAACCTTAGAACCATGAAACTCCAGAGGATTCATCCTAGTGAAGTCCCTCACTCTAGATGCCACCGTACCCACATTTGGGTTCACGGGAACCGCAACCTCCCAATTGGATTAGGCCATCACGGCTTGAGCCAACACTTGAATGGAAGCACTAAACTCCGCATTAGTCACTTGCTCGGCCAATGGATCGACCAAAATTTGAGGAGCTTGGGGAGGAGCTTCTTGTTTCGCATTCTCCCTCACATTCCTTCTACCATAAGCTCTTCGAGTAGCTATATCCTGTAGAGCATTGAATAGGGATTAGGAGAGAAACCTTATAGAGTCAAACTCCATCGCACGACTTTACAGTAATGAAATAAGTGGAGTTTCCTAATCATCTTGTAGCCTCTCATTCATAAATGTGGCGCGCTTCACACTCATGAACAAGACTCTACTCGACGTGGCATATGAGACATCCTAGAACCATTCTAAACCTTGTGCTCTGATACCACGTTTGTCACGACCCAGGGGCACCCCCTAGATGTAACATGGCGTATAGTATCCTGAGAGACCCCATACAAGCCACTTAGGATTCATAACATAAGAAAAAGAACAATAAGAGTAAAACAACATTTTAAGTTCAATAGTTTTAGAAAAGAAGAGCGGAAGTCTAATGTGCTTGTCTCAATAGCCATCTAGTACAATAGAATGAAATTGGGTCTAGTCCATACATCATGTCTAAAACTGAAATACAATAAGTAAACTGAAACAATGAGAATCCGTCCTCGAAGCACGACGATTCACCAAAGCTCAAGAAACCTCGCAATCAACCACTAGGCACGAAATTGAGAAAACTGTCTGTCAGACCCTACATTTGGGGAAATGTAGGAAATAGTATGCGTTAGTACAAAAAAATGTACCAACTATGAGAGCTATGCATAAACCATTTAAATCATGCTAAAATGTAACACCCCATATTTTAGTGAGTTGAACTAGTGTGTTGTAGAGTCTTGTAGTGGAGTTTTGGAGTGTCGTATGAGGGTTAAAATCAAGATAAATAACTCCCATACATAGAATGACATGTTTAGGGGTTAAACGTCCGGGTACGAGTCCCCAAGGACCACCCAATGGGTCCTTCAGGAGGACCCCAAAACTGTCAAAAGTGTGACCTATGTTTGCAAACCACGCCCCTTAGATCAACCTAAGCCCCGTAGGTCATGCCTGCAACACCCTGCAACATTTTATCCCCAGGTCCAATTGACGGACCCAAACCATGGCCCTTAGACCCATCCACGGTCCGTGGATGGGGATCCGTAGATGCTGCCAGTTTTGGCAAGTTTAGTTTTAAGTTAGGCTTTGAGGGTTAGTTTAGTAATTAGTTTAGGAGTTAGGGTGGAAGTTTGGTTAATTAATTACCCTCCTATAAATATTTAATAGACCCTAAACTAATCACGTTAACTCATTCATCTAAAGACCCCAAAACTACTCTCAAGAAATTCTCTCTCTAGAAGCAAGGAAGAAGAAGAAGTTGGGGCAGCAACTAGGTCGAGTTTTCTCCATGGATTCAAGCTTGGTTTAGGGCTTTGATCAAAGGTATGTGAAGATTATTCATCCATGGGTTCTTCCACCCATGGAGCCCCTTTAGAAATCCCTCAATTGTGAACTCAAAAACCCAATTCTAGCTAGGGTTGTGATTGCATTGTGGGTAGGGATTGGGTGTGATTCCAATCTAGTGGATATCACCCAATATTGATTGATTTAGATTTAATTGATGATCATGTGATTTCTATGATGAACCCTAATCTAAATTGATGAATGTGATCTTTGTGGGTTTATGCCATTAGAGGCAAAGTTGAAGGTTCATATGTGATCTTCCTATTTCAATGTTGTGTGTTGTAATTGATCATAGTTAGGATCATAGAATCATGAATTTAACTAGACTCTATTTTATATTATTGATCTTGACTTGTAAAGTTAGAATTGAACATTTATGATCGATTAAGACTAGAATCACCTAGTAATGAAATATGTGATCAAATTACCTTGGAATCTAGGTATAAAGAAGAGATTAAGAAAGGAACCTTGAGAGTAGGGTTTGTGATCATGTTAGCTAGGGCTTTAGGGTGATGCTAATGTGATTACCTAGTGTTGCTAAAGCTTTGAGAGTAAAGTCTAAAAGAGAATAGAAGTCTAATAGGTTGAATTGTGGTGAAAGGCCTATACTCACCTAACCTACCTTATGAATGCTTGATAGATGAAAGTGATAGAATCACTTGAGCATGGATGGGTTGTCAAGGACATCCTTCCATGAGAGATGAATGTTAAGCAAGTCTTAACAAGTAAACCTTGGGGTGTATGCTTGGCTCCAAGTGGATATTGACAATGAGATGGAGTGTCACACAAGATAGGGTCTGAACTCCAAGAAGAAAGGAGAGCCACACCTAGTTGATGTGAGGACTATCCAAGTTAAAGGGGGAACTCTTACGTAGTAGAGTGTGGGTTTTCCCAAAGTTAGGTCTCATGAGATGGGATCCTTCACATAGTTTAATTAAGGTTCCTAGTAGCAATCTCCATATCCAATGAACTATGACATGCTTGAGAAGCATCTCATAGTGTTCAAAGCATAATGAACTAAGACATGCTTGAGAAGCATCTCATAGTGTTCAAAACATAATGAACTAAGACTTACTTAATGAAGTAACTCATAGTGTTCAAGAGTGTAAATGGACTTAGACATGCTTAAGATAGTATCTCATAGGGTCTATATGAAGAAGGAACTTGGACATACTTAAGAGAGTATCTCATAGTGTTCAAAGAATAAATGGAGTTACACATTCTTAAATAAGTATCTCATAGTATCCATGCTAGTAATGAACTTAAACATACTTAAGATAGTATCTCATAGGGTTCAAGTTATAAATGAACTAAGATGTGCTTAAGAGAGTACCTCATAGTGTTCTAAAGGTAAAGAGAGGAACTAGGTTCCAAACAAAGAAGTGTTAGCATGAGGACCTAAAGGTAGTACTTAGCATGTATAATATTATGGGGTGCTATGCATGCATTGCACAAGTATGACTTAGGGTCATTAAAGAGAAGTATTGAGATAGGATGGTGCTAGAGTTACCTTTCCTAGTTATAGTTGACTAAAGGTGAGAGATTTCCTTAGTTATGAGAGTTAAGCTAATAATGAGTCCAAAGTAGGGTGAATATGACTAGGATGACTCCTAGGCTATGCTTAGTGTAAAGGGTAGTATGGGATGATTTTCATGCATTGCACAAGTGTGACTTGGGGTTACTTAGAAGTATGGTACCCTTATGGCATAGAGAAGCTTAAGAGTTGACCATGTACATAGATTATAATTAAGACGACATGAAGACCTAAGTATTGAATGTGAAGGTGGACTATGCCCAAGAATGACCAAAGGGAGGTACTTAGCTTGGATGGTAGTATGGGATTCTATCCTTGCATTGCACAAATATACTTGGAGGTTGCTTGTGAAATAGTTCTCTTGTAATATGAAGGACTTAAGGTTGAAGTATGTAACCATGAAAGTCTAAGTAAAGACTATGCCATGAACTTGTTGTATCTTCAATGCTCATTAAATATATCTCTTGTTGACTTGTGTTTATATGATGCTTGTGTTGATGATAATTCTATGGCTATGTTGATTGTTTTATGACCATGTTATGCTTATGTCTTATGTTGACTAACCATTTGAGATGCTCGTATGATTTTGTGCTAGCTTTCATACTTGGTACATTTTGTACTAATGCATTTTGCCTACATTCTAACCAAATGTAGGGTTGGAGGCTTGAGTTACTTTGGGGGCTAGGTTTCAAGGATCTAGAAGAGTTGAAGATTTTGGTGAGTCCTCATAGCTTCGAGGACAACATCCACTTTACCTTTGTGTCATTTCTTTATGTTTAGACTTCGTATGGGCTGCGTCCCAAGAGTTTCATTCAAGTATTATGTTAGATGGTTTGAGATAAAGGTTTAATAAAACCTTCTGCTTCTTTTGTTATGAAAATGATTTCGATTGTAAAATTTTTAATTTTTCCCGTATTTCCTACTTATCTTATGTTATGATTATGCTAAGGGCTTGTATGTGACCCCTTCGGGGTCAACTACGCCATGTTACATCTAGGAGGTACCCCTGGGTCGTGACATAAAAGAGGATATTTCATTTCATGACATGCAATTGACCAAGCTAAAACATGATATAAAAGGATTGGAAAACTTAAGTCATAAAACATGATCAATGCAAGCTAACATCATTTGAAACCTTTGAACACATATGAGATACTTCTTGAAATAACCTTTGTTCATTATTAATATGGGAAGTAGCCTTAACCGACATAGAGACCATGTGAGCTATAACATGATCCCACGACATCTCCCACACCGAAAAGGTTTGTCCTAATTGCCAAGGTAAGGACCATAAACTTTTAGCTTAGGTGTATCCACTAGCTAATGTGTATCTAGAAAATCATCCTATGGGGGCACATAGGTAAGGGATATGAGATTGCTACTAGAAACCCGACCTCTACAAATGGGAGAGCTTCCATATCAATATCCTCTTGGTGCTAAGCATAAATCTCATGGAATAGTAGTTTCTTACTTATTCTTATTAACCACGGAAGGGCACGTCATCTTGCCAATCCAAGGTAAGTCATCATACATGGAAATGTATCATACAATAACCAATCAATGCTAGGTTTCATTAGGATAGCTCTTAATCATTGATTCAATTAGGTGAGAAAACCTTTCAACCTTAGGATCCTTTAGTATGTGAGAAAACCATTCACATCATGCTTTTATGTATATGAGAATTCCTTTCAACATACCAACAACAACATCATTGATACTTTACTCTCAAACCATCCTTAAAACATTTGTATAGATTTCATCAGAACATGCATAATTCCATAAATTACCTTTCAAGGTTCAAAACCCACTTTCAATCATCAACCTTTAGAAAACATGGGTTTCATATGGATTTTATCATAAATTAATGTAATTCTCTTAATAGATGCTTAATTTTAAAAAAAACTCTTCCATTATAATCAAAATCCCAAATCATATGGCTCATAACTTGAAAACATGGGGGATCACATGGGTTTGTGGGGGAATCATCATAAAATCATAGTATTTCATCAATTAATGCATATGATATCTTAATTCAACCATTTAAATCAACAATGAAGAGAACCCATGATAATTGAAGAAAATCCTAACTCAATTGGGGATTTGTAACTTTGAAAATAGAGGAATTTGGGAACTCCATGAATGGAAGGAATCCATGGATGAAAACTATCATACATTAAAGCTTCTTTATAATCTTCAATGGAGGAATTGAGACTTGACCTTGATCCTAGCTTGAACCCTTTCTTCTTCTTCAAGTTGTAGAGAGAGAATTATGGTAGAGTTCTTCTGTTTTTTTGGGGGAATTTCAAGAGAATGAAGTGAATGGGCTAATTTGGGGGTTCAAATCACTTATATAGGGGTCTTAGTGAAGGGAAAAATTAAGTAGTATATGAATAAAATAATTAGGAAAAGACTCAACTACCCCTGAACTCAACTACCAACCCACCATTTACGGATCCCAGTCGACGGACCGTGGACTGACCCACGGTCCGTCCTGGTGGACCTTCGTTTGGATCAGAGACTCGCTTTTGGGCCACTGAACCACGGGTCCCCCAACCACGGACCGTGGTCTGATCAACGGTCTATTGGTCTGGCCATGGTCCTGAGCCTTTGAAGAGTTTGAGGGTGACCAGTCCCCGGACCCCTTCCAAGGTCCGTGGTCCCTTCCACAGGCCGTGGTTGTCCCCTCGTGGCTGGCACCTTGAATGCCTGAAAACTGCTATGTTGCACTTTTTTTATTCCGGGGTGCTACAGTTCTAGACAATTTTCCATTTTGTTACTTTGATTGCAACCTTGATTTAGTCAATAAAGGTGTGGTTGATCAATAGTCCACAGTGGGTTGAGGAGACTACTGTATGATGTGGCTGCTTTGTTGCTCAATGATATGACTAAGGTTAACCGAGCATGTCACACTAGTGAGGACCAAGTGCCTACTCTACAAGTGGGTTTAACTAAAGAACAAGTCGAGATGGGCCATGAAAAAAAGATGAAAACATGGTCAATATGATGACCCAAATCAATTTATTGTCTAAATATGTCATGGGGAATGGAACCAAGTTGGTAAATATGGTTGGAACTAATAGTGGGCGGTGCACGAATGATGCAAATTGAGGCATTATATAATGAGGAAATTCAATACTTGGGAAATCTAGTAGGGGTTCTCACACCAATTATCAATGACAAGGTGGAAACAAAGGTTGGAACAAAGATAGATATGACGGTTGGAAAGACTGGCGGGGAGATATAGGGAAATGTAAAAAGATAGCTATGTGTCTCCCCATGATTGTCCACACCCAAAAAAACCAGTTGGGTTTAATACCCCATATTCAAAATGAGGAAAATAGCAGCTTTTGGAAAGTTGTAGGCGCCAACCAACGGTGGCCAACCACGGACCATGGTTGGGACCACGGACCGTAGGTGGGTCCGTGGTTGGGCACCTCAGGAAATCCAGCAGACCTCAGGACCACGACCTGACCAACGGTCCATCGATCAGACCACAGACTGTGGTCCAGGGTCTATAGGTCCCAAGGCCCAGAATCGAGTTGCTGACCACGAACCATGACTAACCAGGATGGACCATAGGTCAGTCGACAGTCTGTCGGTCGGAGGTATGTGGGTCACGGGATGACAATTATTTTAGGGACTTAAGGGTCTTTTTCAATTTTCATTAAATCAAAGTGGTGTCGTTTTGCCTAAGTCTAGAACACCTATATAAGTATTTTTAACCTCCAAAATCCCCCATTCAAGTCATTCTCTGGAATCCCAAAAGAAAACCCCAAAACTTCTCTCAAATATTCTCTCTAGAAGTTGGAAGAAGAAGGAAGAAATTGAAGCTAGGTCAAGTTCAAGTTTTCCAATCTTCAAGCTTCTTGTGGGCTTTGTAATCAATGTATGATGGTTTTTCATCCATGGGATCCTTTCTTCCATGGAGTCCCCTAGATTTCCCCAATTATGAAGATGAAATCCCCAATTATAGGTAGGGTTTCTTCCAATGTTATGGGTAGTGATGAATGTTGATCCGATTGAGTGGATAATGATTGATTATGATTGAATTAATAGTAAATCATGTTTTTAGGATGAGATTACATGTACCCATGCCTATCCTAGGTTTGTAAGTTAGAATTGATATAATTGGGTTGATGCCATGAAGGGAAACTTTATGGATTTAGGTTTATCCATATAGGATTGATGAATTATGATGATAATTTCTTTGAGAGTAAAGCTTATGATGTGAATTGTTGATAATAGATGTTGTTGGTGTGGAAGGGATACTTCCCACATGAATTGATTAAGTATGAATGTATGAATGTGAAAGGCTTTCTCACATGAATGATTCTAGGTTGAAAGAATTGCTCACATAAAGTGAATCTAGACTAAAAGACTGTAATTGATGAGGCTAGAGGTGACTACCCTTGACCTCCATATGAAAGGATATGAGGTGATTTCCCATACTCCTTAGAATTAAACAAGAGATAATTCCCCACGTTCTTATTATGATGAATGGACATGGAGGTGAGTACCCATGATCCATGTGAAATGATGTGAAGGCGAGTACCCGTGTCATATGATGTGATTGTGGAGGCGAGTACACATGATCATAAAGTAAGTAAGGCAAGAGGCGAATACCCATTAGCCTTTGTAAGTTAGGCAAGGAGGCGAATCCCCATGACTTTAAAAGTAAGTATGAATAATGTGAACTATGATATGAATAATGAATATCTTGGATTGTTGCTTAAGATGCCTTCCATGATGTAAGTATGACTAGAGGTAAATGACCCAAGTCTTGACTAAGGATAAGTAGAGGATGCTTGAGAAGCTTTCCTCCTTTATTATGTTTGATGATTTGTGTAGATTGATTATGCTTATGGTTTACATTGACTAACCATTATGTTTATGTTGTTTATGCTAGACATCATATTTAGTACATGTTTTTACTAACGCATACTCTTGCCTACATTCTTATCAAATGTAGGGTCCGGTGATATTGATTTTCACACTCGTGGCTAGGATCATAGTAGATCAAGGATTGAAGATTTGGTGAGTCCTCATAGCATTCGAGGATTTGACTACCATGTTCCTTTATGTCATTCATTTCATGTTTGGACTATTGTATGGGCTATGTCCCGAGATTTATTCATGTTGGTTAGATGGTTTGAGACAATTCTATTAGACATCCGCTTCATTTTATAAAGACTTCGATTATATTGAAATGTTTTAATTTCTGCTTATTTTCTATTACTTTATGTTATGATATGCTAAGTGGTTTGTATGAGGCCTCTCGGGGTCTTGTATGCCATGTTACATCTAGGGGGTAGCCCTGGGTCGTGACACTGGGCCAGAAGGAAGTCGGACAGAAGACATGCTTGCAAGGATCTACAACAAGGTTGAAGGGCTTGATAAAGTGTGGAAGGAATTGAAAGATGACTTCTCTATCCCAGATGGTGACACTCAATTTCCATTAAGCAGTTGGAGACCCAACTGGCCAAATTGTCACTTATCTCAATACAAGGCAAAAGGGAACATTGCCAAATGACACCATCCTGAACTATCATGAGCCAGGGGTACCCCATAGATGTAACAGGGCACATAGAACCCCAAAAGGCTCCATGTAAGCCACTTAGCGTATCATAACATAAACATAGAACAATAAGGATTAAAGCACATTTCAAGTCTTATTTTTTTTCATAAAAGCAAGCGGAAGTCTAGACTTGTCTCAATATAGCCATCTATTACAACACTTGAATGATATAGGGCCTAGCCCATATAATAGAGTCCAAAAAGGAAATAGAATGAAGGAAACTACAATGAGATAACACCCGTCCTCGAATCTTGAGGACTCACCGTCAAGATAGGAGAATAAGCAAATTCCAAGCATTAGCCACAACGATGATCATCTTAAGAACCAGACCCTACACTTGGGGAAAATGTAGGAAAAGTAGGCGTTAGTACTAAAATGCACTAAGTATGATAGCCATGCATAAAAACCTTGAAAACATGCTAAAAGGGACATTTCATTATAAATCATGCTATATGCCAAGTTTGAACATTATAATAGAGGTAGTTGGAAAACATAAGTCATAAACATAGCCGATATATAGATAATCATAGCATAAGAGAACAACTTCATATACACCCTCAATGTCTACTTGTGCAATGCATAGCTAAGACCCCATAAATCCCACCCATGCTAAGTTATCCTCTTTAGATCATCATAATCATACTTACCATATTTGTATCTCATCCTTAGCTTAATTCTCATAGACAAGTGAACCTTCACCTTTACTCAAACATATCAAGGAAAACAACTATAGCAACAATCCAATCTAAACATACATCATGTAAGAGAAGCCATTCCTAGGTAACCTTAAGTCATACTTGTGCAAGGCATGGATAAGATCCTATAATCTCACCCATGCTAAGTACAACTCTAGGTCATCATTCATGTTTTTCATCTCTTAAAACACTTGAACACTATCAGGTACTTCTCAAGCACATCCTAGTTCCTCATTTCATTGAACCCTTAGAGATTCTTCTTTAAATACATCTTAATTCATTATTATCTTGAACCCGTTGAGATGCTTCTTCAAGCATGTCTTAGTTCATTGGTTACTTTGAACACTTTGAGATGCTTCCTCAAGCATGTCTCAGTTCATTATATTTGAACTCTAGGAGATGCTTCTTCAAGCATGTCTTAGTTCATTATTAATCTTGTTGTATATGGATATAGCCTTAACCGACATGGGACCATGTGAGCTATCACACGATCCCTCCCAATTTTACCCACACCGTCAAGGGTTGGTCTACTTGCCTAAGGTAGAACTGGTTATTTAGCTTAGTTGGATCCACTAGCTAAACATCCTATGGGGCAAGTAGTTATGGGATACATAGATTTCAACTAGGAAACCCAGACTGCACTTGGTGATGGACTCCATCTCATGAGACATGCTTTGGGAAACCTGGACTTTACTAGATGAGAGATCCCCTTTCGGAAGCCCAAACTCAATAGGTTTGAACCTCCATCTCAGTTCAATATCCACTTGGTTCCAGGCCTAAATCACACAAGATAGTTATTAAGTCTTTACTTTGACTCAAGACTCATGGAAAGGTGTACTTGACAATCAATCCAAGTTAATTCACTAGAAAAATTATTTAGACCATGCGTGAGCAACTATCACCATCCATGATCACTTTTACTCTTAGAATCAATTAGGTGAGAAAAGCCTTTCAACCATAGAATCATCCTTATGTGAGAAAACCTTTCATATTAAGTTTATTATGAGTTCATGAGAATAACCTTTCAATCAGTCCACAACAACAACCTAATCATAATGAATAACACTTCATTCTCAGAGCAACATTAAAGCATTTACATAACTTCATAAAACAAGCATATCTCATACTTTACCTCGTTAAGGTTAAAACGTAATTTCAATAAACACATATAGAATTCAAGCATTAGACATGGATTTAATCATAATTTTATGTGAATATATCACTTCATACATCAATTCATATAATTCACCTTTCATCATCAAACACCACATCACAAAATCACAAATTGGAAATATGGGGATTTCATAGATTCTTGGGGATTTCAACATAAAACCATAATAAATTATTAATTCAATCATAATATAAAGTAATTCAAACATTAGAATCATTTCTGAAAGGAATCCATGACTTAGAATCAAAACCTAGCTTTTGGGGATTTCTAACTTTGAAATTGGGGTTTTAAAGGGACTCCATAGATGAAAGCTATCCATGAATGAAGGACTACCATACCTTAGCAATGAATCCCAATGAATTTGAGTAGAAAACCTTGATCCTTGAAGCCTAGCTCCAACTTCCTTCTTCTTCTTCCTTGATGTTTTAGAGAGAGAATATTTGAGAGGGAATTGGGTTCTTTTGGTGATTTAGAAATAATGACTTGGATGACTTAATGTATGGGGTTTAAATCCTTATAAAGATGTTCTAAAATAGGCTAAAATGACACCACTTAATATTATTTAAAATAGGAAAACCCCAAAGTCCCCCTACTCTTAACTGCCAAAGAGCAGTTTCAGGTGACCACCCATAACCCCACGACCACAGTACGTGGATGGACCCACGTGGCGTGCTAGTGAACTGTGGGTTGGGTCCTGCAACTCTGTAATTTTGGCCCTTGACCCACAATACCTAACCACGGGCGTGGATCCACCCACTGGGTTTTGGGAAAATTTTTTTGGTCCTCCTCAAGGACCCATGGTTGGTCCTTGGGGGGTCGTACCTTGACGTTATAACACGAAACTCTTGATTTTAAGTACGGGGAGTTATATTTACAACTCTAAACCCCATGCTAAACTCTAGTTTAGCCTACTAGTTTTCAGGGTGTTACAATATCTCCCCCTTGGGACCATTCGTCCTCGAATGACGATCTAGACACCTTACGGAAGTAAAGACTCAAGACTAGTAGTCCATCATGCATGCAACACCAAAATAATGCACAATTTAAAGGAGGAAACATCAAATCCAGCTCAAACATAATCAATGCATCACAAGGAAGTAGGAACTACATCTAACAAGCCATTATGCATGATAACTCAACCTTTCTCATATTCATAGGAGGAACTACCTTCTCCAACTAAAGCTTGCTCAACACAACATCATGGAGCTAAGATGCAATTTACTCTCAAAAGCATACGAAAGCATGTTCATCAATCCATCTCATGAAGTCAAATAGGCAACTCATACTTAATGCACAACAACATCAGGAATAAACAACTATATAATTTATTTTCTTTAAAAACATAAGCTTTCATGAACATGCATAACTTAAGGAGATCATGGAACACATAACACACTTATGACTCCAAAACATAAAACAAATCAAGAGGAAATCTTTGTCTCAAGCTAGAATAGGAGTAGAAGAAAGATATGAGGATATCGTGACACTCAACTACTTTGCTATCTAAGCACACCATCTCCCCCTTGGAAGGAAGCCCCTACTAATTCCTCAAGTACCACTTTTTTCGAGCAATCCCAAATGACATAACCAAAAACTCATAGTAACTACACCAGGTTCTAAAACCAATAGAAGTCTAACAATAATGCAGCCAATCCCTACCAAGGATAACATCAAAGTCTAACAAGTAGCATCGGGATTTAATAAAACATTTACATCTATATGGAAACTATTAACTTACTGGTGTATTTATCCGAAGAGCTCTCTTAGTCATCTCTAGACCAGAGTGCATAGAAACGGTTTTTGCTTGGGAGCATTGGAATCCAAACCACTAAGAGAAGCTTGCTTGGCTTCTCTCCCTTTTTGTCTTAAGTATTGGGCAATCCCTCATCTTGTGACCATCATTACCATAACATAACAACCCCCCATTCCGACTAGGCACCTACCATACTGTTTCCTTCCGCACTTAGTGCAAGTAGGTTTAAGCAACCAAGATTCAGTATTACTCCCTATTTTAGGTTTAGTGTTAGACACTCTTTCTTGGTTGTAACCATGAGTATTGGGGGAAAATTGATTGGAAAGCCTTTGTTGGGTCCTAGGTTGACCATATCCGTCAGATCTAGCATTAGAGAAATTCCCATCACCGATCCTAGCCCTTTTTACCTCCCTAGACTTTTCCTTGAGTTTTGATTCCTCAATTTGTTGAGCGTGCACCATAAGCCTTGAGATATCCATATCATTGTGGAGCATTGCCGTACGACATTCTTTTTCTACAAAGTCGGACACACCTGTCAAAAACCCACTTATCTTATACCTCGACTCTGCCAGCATAGTTGGAGCGTACTTGGATAGTTGGGTGAACTTTAGGGCATACTCCTTAACACCCATGCTACCTTGCCTAAGGTTAATGAACTCTTCCACCTTAGCTTCCCTCAACTCTCGAAGAAAGAACCTATCAAGAAATGCCAATTTAAATACTTACCACTCTATGGGACCCGCTCTTACTGGCCTATTGTTCTTCCATTGATTATACCACACTCAAGCAACACTTTTCAATTGGTAAGTGGCTAACTCCGCTTTCTTTACCGAAGTCACCCCCATAATAGCAAGTACTTTATAAACCTCATCCACAAATTTTTGATAATCCTCCTCCACTTTGGAGCCATGAAACTCGAGAGGGTTCGTTCGAGCAAAATCCCAAACCCTTGAAGCAACCAAATTTATATTAGGATTCACATGAGTCATAACATCTCTATTGGCCTGAGCCGTCACAGCTTGAGCTTGAGCCTGAGCCGTCAAAGGTTGGGCCAATATTGGAAAAACCGACCTAACCTCCACATTTAACATAGTCGAAGGATCAATCAGAGCTTGAGGAGCTCGAGGGGATCTTCTTCATTCACATTGTCGCCCTCCATTCTTCTAGCATTTGCGCTTCTAGTATTCATATCTTGAAGAAGATAGGGAAAGGATTATGAGAGATACTTTATAGAGTTAAACTGGCACGACTTAGAGTAATGAAGAAGTGAAGTTTCCTAAACATCTCGTAGCCTCTCATTCATAAATGTGGTGTGCTTCACATTATGAACAAGAATCTACTAGATGTGGCTTATGAGACATCATCCTAGAATCAATCTAAACCTTGTGCTCTGATTACTAAGTTTGTCACGACCCAGGGTGCCCCATAGATGTAACATGGAACATAGAACCTCGGAAGGCTCCATGTAAGCCACTTAGCATATCATAACATAAACATAGAACAATAAAGAGTAAAACACATTTCAAGTCTTAAATTTTTTTTAATAAAAGCAAGTGGAAGTCGTCTTATCTCAATATAGCCATCTATTACAATACTTGAATGATATAGGACCTATCCCAAACAACAAAGTCCAAAAAGGAAATACAATGAAGGAAACTACACTGAGATAACATCCGTCCTTAAATCTTGAGGATTCACCAACAAGCTAGGAGAATAAGCAAATTCAAAGCTTTAGCCACAACGATGATCACCTTGAGAAATGGACCCTAAACTTGGGGAAAATATAGGAAAAGTAGGTGTTAGTACAAAAATGCACTAAGTTTGATAGCCATGCATAAAAACCTAAAAACATGCTAAAAGGGACATTTCATTATAAATCATGCTATATGCTAAGTTTGAACATTATCATAGAGATATTTGGAAAATATAACTCATAAACATCGCCCATATATATATCATCATAGCATAATAGAACCATTTCATATACACTCTCAAAGTCTACTTGTGCAATGCATGGAAAAGACCTCATAAATCTCACTCATGCTAAGTAAACCTCTTTAGGACATCATAATCATACTTATCATCTTTGGATCTCATCCTTAGCTTAATTCTCATATTGAAGAGAACCTTCACCTTTAGTCAAAAATATCTAGGAAATAAACTATAACAACAATCCATTCTAAACATACATAATGTAAGAAAAGCATTTCCTAGGTAACCTCAAGTCATACTTGTGCAAGGCATGGATAAGATCCCATTAACTCACCCATGCTAAGTATCACTCTAGGTCATCATTCATATTTGTCATCTCTTAAAACTCTTGAACACTATGAGGTACTTCTCAAGCACATCCTAGTTCCTCATTTCATTGAACACTTAGAGATACTTCTTTAAGCACTTCTTAGTTCATTATTATCTTGAACCCTTTGAGATGCTTCTTCAAGCATGTCTTAGTTCATTGGTTACTTTGAACACTTTGAGATGCTTCCTCAAGCATGTTTTAGTTCATTATATTTGATCTCTAGGAGATGCTTCTTCAAGCATGTCTTAGTTCATTATTAATCTTATTGTATATGGATATAGCCTTAACCGACATGGGACCATGTGAGTTATCACATGATCCCTCCTTATGTTATCCACACTGTCAAGGGTTGGTCTACTTGCCTAAGGTAGAACCGGTTATTTAGCGTAGTTGGATCCACTAGATAAATATCCTACGGGGCACGTAGTTTTGGGATACATAGATTTCTACTAGGAAACACAGACTCCACTTGGTGAAGGACTCAATCTCATGAGATATTCTTTGGCAAAACCCGTACTCTACTAGGTGAGAGTTCCCATTTCGGAAGCCCAGACTCACTAGGTGTGAACCTCCATCTCATTTCAATATCCACTCGGTGCTAGGCCTAAATCCCATAAGATAGTTATTAAGTCTCTTCTTTGACCCAAGACTCATGGAAAAATGTCCTTGACAATCAATCCAAGTTAATTTACTACAAAAGCTCTTTAGACCATGTGTGAGCAACTATCACCATCCATGATCACTTTTTCTCTTAGATTCAATTAGGTGAGAAAAACTTTTCAACCCTAGAATTTTCCTTCTGTGAGAAAACCTTTCACATTAAGTTAAGTATGAGTTCATGAGAATAAACTTTCAATCAGCCCACAACAACAACCTAATCATAATGAATAACACTTCACACTCGAAGCATCATTAAAACATTTACATAACTTCATAAAACAAGCATAATCTCATACTTTACCTCCTTGAGGTTGAAACGTAATTTCCATCAACACATCTAGAATTCAAGTATTATACATGGATTTAATCATAATTTCATGTGAATATATCACCTCATACATCAATTAATACAATTCACCTTTCATCATCAAAGACCAACTTCACAAGATCACAAATTTGAAATATGGGTATTTCATGGATTCTTGGTGATTTCAACATAAAACCATAATAAATCATCAATTCAAGCATATTATAAAGTGATTCAAACATTATAATCATTTTTGAAAGGGATACATGACTTAGAATTAAACCTTAGCTTTTGGGTGTTTCTAACTTTTAAATTGGGGTTTTGAAGGGACTCCATGGATGAAAGCTATCCATGGAAGAAGGACTAGCATACCTTAGAAATGAATCCCAATGAATTCGAGTAGAAAACCTTGATCCTTGAACCCTAGCTCTAACTTCCTTCTTCTTCTTCCTTGAAGTTCTAGAGAGAGAATATTTGAAAGAGAATTGGGTTCTTTTGGTGATTTAGAAATAATGACTTGGATGACTTAGTTTAGGGGGTTTAAATCCTTATATACGTGTTCTAAAATAGGGTAAAATGACACCACTTAATATTAATTAAAATCGGAAAACCCCAAAGTCCTCCTACACTTAACTACCAAAAAGTAGTTTCAGGTGACCACCCACGACTCCACGACCATGGTCCGTGGATGGACCCACGTGGTGTGCAGGTGAATCGTGGGTTGGGTCCTACAACTCTAAAATTTTGGCCCTTGATCCATTAGACCTAACCACGGGCGTGGACCGACCCACGGGGGTGGGTCCTGTCGTATAGCAAGGTTTTGGGAAATTTTTAGTCCTCCTCAAGGACCCATGGTTGGTCCATGGGGGGTCGTACCTTGAGGTTATAACACACACTTTTTATTTTATGTACGGGGAGTTATATTTTCGACTCTAACCCACATGCTAAGTTGTAGTTTAGCCTACTAGTTTTCGGGATGTTACAGGAACCCTAAGAATGATTGTTGAGTTTGAGAACTATGTTGTGCCACGACGTTAAATGAAGTCCTTCTTAGAAGGCAACCAAGTCTTTAATTTTTTTATTACTTTTGAATAATGTACATTGTGAGTGCAGGTTGAGAAGAGGTCGAAAGATTGATAAGGAAAGAAATGGTGATGCCAATACCCAAATGGTGATATGTCAAAGGCATTGTGTGGACTCATTCTTGTCCTCCTGTTGAGCTTGAATGGATGGAAAAGTATACTTTCAAAATTGGTGATCAGAACTCCAAAAGTCAATCCGCCGAAGTGCACTAAACGGACTCCACGCGTCCGTCGTATCAGCCTTCGGGTTTGGTGTTTGTTAATGCATGTTCAATGAGCTTAAGCTTCAAATGGAAATTCACCAAAAACGGTCAGCGATGTTGGTTGAGATCGCCGAATGGACCTGGTATAGAAAGACTAGATGTCTTTTCAAATTCAAAAATTAAAACCTTTGATATTTGAAAGCCTTTTCGAATCCTTTCTCTTACTTTGCCTACTTTGAGTTACTGTGAGTCCTTTGTGAGCGTTTACAAAGTTTGAAGAGTGAGTTTTCTTGGATTTCTTGCCAACCAAATCCTTCATTTTTCTCGACTATTACGATTTTTAAGGTTGGTTTTTGAATTTTTAAGTTTAAATTACATATGGGGTGTGGGTTTGAGACCTTTAACTGTTATTTTGTGCTTAATTTTGATGGGTTGCATCGTAGTTTGTGATAATTTTGAGTAACGTTTATCAAATACACTTCATTCAATTCTAAGTGTAGACGGTCGTTAAGCAATATAACCTAACAATTGAGTTGGGGTCGAATCCCACAGGGAGCAGTACATGTTCAAATTTAATCAAGAAGTATGAGTATGATCTAACTAGATATAGGAATAAAAATTATCGAAAAAGACATGAAACAAATTAAAAGGAATGACATGAATGTCAGATGGGGGGGTTTGGGTTTGCAAATATCAACTACAACGTAGTCACAAACAGCTTAAGATAACAATAAGGAGAGGAACTCTCGGGATGTGATCGATTATAGGCAAATTTCGATAGATGGGTAATTGAAACTACTAGTAAACAACTAAAAATAAGTGGGCAGGCTAGATTATAAGGGAGATAGTTTTCTCTCGAACAACTATCTCGAATCAGGTGATTTCTTTTGAACATCAACAAGCATAGTAATGAAGAACAGTCCACACCTTAATTCATCCACTCCCTTGAGCTAGATGGGTAGGATTGGGTTTAGGATTCACTCTCTCGAGCTGAACGCAACTCAACTCAATACCTACAAATCATTAAACAATAATCTTAGTTCTAAAACCTCTCTCTCGAGCAAGCCAGGAACAACAAATTAGAACTGCATTTGCAACTACAATTCATAAATTAAACCACCATTAATGATTAAACCCATTTCAGTATAGCATTTAAACTAGTAATTAACAATACCCATAAACTAATTCAACCCATAATCACATGATCACACCCCAAGAATTGGAGCTTTAGCCAAACATCATAAAAGAGTAAAAACAATTACCAACTCGATTAGCTATCAACTGGTAAGAATAATTTAGCCTTTACAATGCTCAAAATCAAAGAAAATCAATAACCCACTTGCAAAATCTCAGAATTGAATCTCCAAAATCCTTCAAGTCTACTGAGAAACTATGAAAAACTCAAGAGAAAAATATTCTAGACTAATTCAGCATTCTAAATTAATTGTTCAAAATCAAATTTATAGTTGCCAAAATTAAGCCACGAAGGGCCATTAGGCGAGGTAAGTCGGGTTCGCTGAATCACTCGATGAACTCCCCTTTGCTCTCAGCATCCTCATGTCCTGTAACTTTGGTCAATCTCTCTTTGAATCACGAAACTGCTCGATGATTCGCCGACTGCCCCTTTTCTATCGTCGGCTTGGTTTCTTTCCTCAGGGCTGGCACACTAGAACTTTAGGCAGTTAAATTAGCCACTCGGCGATTCGCCAAGTGCTCTTGGCGATCATCAGGCTCGCCTTTCTTCACTTTTTCAGTTTGTTTTGTTCGCTTTTGCTTGTTAGTGTCCTTGGTTTGCTCCTCAATCCATATACCTGAAAATCAAGGCTTTAACATCAATTTATTGCACAAATTAAGCATTTAAGGACACTAAATCTATATAAACAAAGCCCAAATTAGTCATCTCAGACTCATCAACACCCCCAACTTAAAATTTTGTTTGTTCTCAAGTAAAATTCAAGATCACCAGTTCAACAAGGATGTCTCAAATAGTGTTGCATAAGACTCAACATGAATGCACACAACAAGGTTCAACTTACTCATGCAATGATCAATTGTACACTCAAAGATTCAAATTGTGATTAACCATTATCAAGGATGCTCAAGTTCACAATACTTGCTTCAACTGCAAGTTCAAACTTAACAAAGGTACTCAAATTCCCTCACAACAAAGATGATTCCCTATTCACACAAAGTTCTTCAATAATTTATAGTTTTGGAATCACATATGACTCTCACACTCACAAAGATGAACAAATGCATGACTTCACCTATAGGTTTGCCCTTATTTTCCAATCAACATTCGTTTCAGCTCACTCAAGATCACAAAGGTCTTTTCAAGGATGGTAATGGGGTTGAGTGTAAAGGTATGGTCATTTAGGCTTAGTGGCTTCTACCTTCATGAAGTGTGTTCTGAACATCACTTTCCTCCTTTTGTTTAACATTTTAATCATGCTCATAATCCACCCCATTATTCAACTTCATATGAACTACCGGATACCCCATTTCTTTTGCAACTTCCACTATTTTGTTTCACA
Organism: Solanum raphanifolium; assembly: GCA_036250405.1. NCBI lineage: Eukaryota > Viridiplantae > Streptophyta > Magnoliopsida > Solanales > Solanaceae > Solanum > Solanum raphanifolium. Next base: position 7,433 of record JAJOOE010009615.1, on the reverse strand, counting down.
ACTTTTTCATTCTTTTTCTTTGATTTGTTCTTTTTTTTACATGGAGGGGTTCCATCTTTTTCAAAACCATTGCTCAAGGGGGATTTTCTCACACTTCTTGATTTTCCCTTCTCTTTTCACCACACCCCAAACTTAGTCCAACAGCCTAAGTTGGCTATTTAAAAAACCACACTTCGTGAAATTTATGGGTAAATGGATAAAGAGGGATCATAATTGTTCAAGTTTCTTTCAAAAAAAAGGGTAAGGCTCAAAAGGGTTCAAGCAAGGTTCACACATCTCACAAGGTTGGCCACACAAGAGGTATATTGTCAAATTGTTTCACTCTTCAAAATTGTTGCCTAAGATCATTTCAAGTGCTTGCATCACTTAGTCAACCGGACCAACATGGAAAATTCTAGGTGTCATCACACGGAATGTTCAAAATAATCACAAGGAATTGGCACCAATATCAAACAAGACTCCACACTTTCTATCTAGTGTGCAATGTTCATCACAAGAGACTCATTCAATAATCGGCTAGTCACAACGAGATGCTAAAAGTTCATACATTGTCTATGCAACTTCATTGGTCTCACCGTAGCCGCACATTCATTTTGTTCAATTAAGAGCACTATTCAATTCATCGGTATTGATCACAACCGATACTCAAATTTGCACCAGAAAAGCCACAATCACACACAATAGAGGTGGCAAAATTTTAAAATTAGGTTCAAAACCATTTCCATTCAAAAAAAGGGGCCACATGCTCAAGAATCCATAAGAATCAAGATCAAAACACATATATAGATCACAAAACCCAATATTCACAAACAAAACAGAATCACAAGAGGTGGGTATGGAAATATCTCACCCCAACCACAAAAGAAAAGTATTTTTCCTCAAATGCAACTAAACAAAAATAATCAACAAAAACAACAGAGAGAGGTAAAAATGTCATCCTGCCAGGCTAAGCTTGGGTGACGTATGCATCTTAGTCACTCTATAATTTTCACTTGTTTGAGGAATTAACTTATATAATACAATCGATCCATTAAAATTCTTATCAATGTATCTTTGTCCTCAGTATATTTGATTAGTTTAGTCTTTACTTTTATGAATCAATAAAATATCTATGGTTCTTGTACAAAGAGCATGTTGAGGGGCAACTACGCTCACCGGGCACTTGCATTACCACCTGAAATTCTTCTTTATATTTTGAACCCATGAGCAAAAATCCTTGGTCCTCCACTGGTTTCAACCCTTATGAGTTTTAAATCATGAAAATTCTTGAAGTTTTCATTGATAACAATTTGAGAGTCGATTGTGTTTAATATTGAAGTCTTGAATAACACTCATGATGAGCATGGTGTATAGTGTTTATGTTGTGAGAATGAAATCGATGTGGTTGCACTCTTGAGTGATCTCTTTGAATCTTTTGTTGACTAGTTGTATTTTGATGTGAGTCTTGCTATGAACATCGCACGTACATTTTTTTAAATCTTTGTGGGATGTTCTAAATAAGTATATTTTAAAGTGCCATGTTTGGTGAGGTCTTACTTGAAAGCATGCATGTGGAGTCCTAGAAATTGCTTTGTTAGTACAATTTTTTAAATCTTAGTGAATGTGAGATATGATCTTGGCCAAAAATTTAAAGAGGGAACCAAACTATCCATAATCCTTTGTGACTACCTTGTGAGGGTGAGAATATATTTTGACACTTTTTGAGCCTAACTTATTTGTTGGCAACCAAAAGAATGTCTCTTGAGCAAAATTATCCCAACCTTTTCACAAAAAAAAGTCCTTTTTGAAGTATTGTAATTTTTAAATAGCCAACATAGGACAAAAGCCTAAGTTGGGGGTGTTGAAAGGGAGGAAGAGTGAAACAAAGTGAAGGGCAAAGAAAGATGAAATGAAACTCGACTTTAAAATTGTTACAAAAGAAGGAACCTCTCCTTATTAAAAAAAGAGAGTCATTGTGGTGAAGATACTTTTGAAAAATGAAAATGGAAATGAGAGGTGAATGAAATAAAGTGAGTGAAAAGTTAAAGTTTGAGTTCTCAAATGAAAAAACAACAACTTTGGAAGAGGTGATGATTATTGAAACAATGTTGTGACGAGGTAAAGTCACCAATCCTAATTGACCATACCTTAACCCTCAGCCCCGTTACAAGCCTAAAAGACCCTTGAGATCTTGTATGAATCGGGGTATGTGATGATTGGAATATATGGGAAAGCCTATTGGACAAAGCTTACATGTGTTTCTCTTTTGAGAGAGTGAGAGTTGCATTGATTCCTTATACATTTGTTGATTTTCTTTGAAAGAGAATGGAATCGTTCTTGATGTGAGAGAACTTTAATGCATTTGTTGAAACATATTCTTGCATTAAACAAGAAGTTAAAGTGAGCTTGAGCTTGGTTGAGACTAGCTAGTTATGATTTTAAGTTTTTTTTTTATTATGATTGAGGGTAACATGTTATTTAAAGTAGTCTTGTTATGGCACTTTGATGCTTATCGTGACCAACGACGCTAACCTACGGTATGAGTGTCTACGATCGTCGATAGTATATTAACCCAACTAAAGGTTGGGGTAGTGTCCCAAGGGAGTGGTGTTGAGAATTGATAGAAAAATAAAATTAAGCTCCAACTAGTCGTAGCTAAAGACATTAACGAACCAAAACATGGTAAATTAAAGGGGGTGACATGAAAGTGTCAAATATCAATTGGGGTTTTTGTCACAAGTAGTAAAAATAGCAAAACTTAACAATAATATCAAGTATGGGGAAATGTTCTTGGGGTGTAACCGCAATACAAGTTGAGATAAATCGTTGGGTACATGCTTTCAATAGGAAATTTGTAAGATAATAGTGACTAGGCTAAGCTTTATATGGAAATAAGTTCCCTCTCGGGCAACTTACCCCGTTTCAAATGGGTTCCTCTCGGACACCCATTTGCCGCATGAAGACCAGCATACACCTTACCCCACTCACTCTCTCGAGCTGAGTATTAGGATATGGGACTAGGGCTCACCCTCTCGGGCTGAATCTCATGTCGACCCACTTCTTAGGCCATCAGTCTAGTGGTCTTGGTTTCGCGACCTCCCTCTCGGGCAAGTCCAAAACACATAGGTGGTTTTGTATTTGCAACTACAAACCCATTAAATTAAACCACAACCACTAGGTGAAATCACCATTAAAATACATCTACCCTATCAGCAAGCAAGACCCAACAACAATATCAACACATATTTGCTAAATCACACCCCAAGAATGGGGTTTTTAACCACACATCAAGAAATAACAAAATACACCTAAAATGATACTAGAATCAAATGGGTATAAGAAATTAAAACTTGATTTAAGAAAAGGAAAAAGAATGGAGAAGACCCACTTCCAACTTGGGGAAGATGAAATCCTTCTCTCTTCAAGTCTGCCACAAAACCCTCTCCAAACTTGAGAGAAAATATGTCAAAACGTACTATTCTATTATGAATATAATAATAATGGTTCGGAACTTTTAAAATTAATATAGATTTTAGTATTTATAGCCATCAAAAATTAGTGCAGGTGGATAGTTCGGCGAGGTTAGTCGAGTCTGCCGAATAACTCGGTGACTCGCCCTACTTCTGTCTCATCGCCGTTGAGTGCTTGCCTACAACATCTTCACGTTCTGGACCATTGGGCGGTATAGTACTGCTTCGCGGAACTATTCGGCGAACCGCCGACTGCTCCTTTCATCACCTTTTTTATTCTCTTCCTTCAGGGCTTCGCATACTGGAACAAAGGACAGTGTGTCCTTTTGGCGAATCGCCAAAGGTTCTTGGCGATGCTCATGCTTCAGTTTCTTCGTTCTTTTCAACCTTTTTGCGCCTAAGTGTCCATGCTTCCACTAAAACTTCAAATACCTTCAACTTTAGAGTTTTCATCAGATAATGAGACAAAATAAGCATTCGAGGACACTATTTCAATCAAAATAAACCCCTAAATGAGTCCAATTTGTGGACTCATCACACTTGCATGTTAGCTCTCATCGAATACTGTTGTAGACACCCTTATTGAGCTTTTTGTGTTTTTATTTACTTAAGGACAAGCAAAAGTTTAAGTTAGAGGTGTTAATGAGTTGTAGATTTTAACTTACTTAAGGTCCATTTAGCTCAATAATTGGTGTCATCAATGCCTAATATTATCTTATTCTGATTAAATGTTGATGATTTGCAGCTACGAAGGAAATTGGACAAGGAAAGGATTGATGCTAGAAGGAATGGCAAAAAGTGCAAACCATACATTATGGATCGCCTAACAATAAGGAAGGATCACCAATTGAGCATGACACGACCCGGGGTGACCCCCTAGAAGTGACATGGTGTAATTGACCCCGAAGGGGTCGCATACATGCCCTTAGCATATCCTAAACATAAGATAATAGAAAATACGGGAAAATTTAAAACTTTTACAATCAAAGTCATTTATCATAAAAACAAGCGGAAGACTTTCTATACTTTGTCTCAAACCATCACATACAACTTTTTGAATCAACTCCTGGGACACAGACAATACAATAGTCTTAAAATATAAATAAAAGACATAAAGGTAAGGTGGGTCTTGTCCTTGAAGCTATGAGGACTCACCAAGATCTTCAATTCTTCTTGCACCTTAGAAACCTAGCCTCCAAACGAACTCAATCTCCAAGACCCTACATTTGATTAGAATGTAGGCAATATGCGTTAGTACAAAATGTACCAAGTATGGAAGCTAGCACAACATCATAAGAGAATCTCAAAATGGTTGGTCAATATAAGACATAAACATAAGAGATGATAACAGAATCATCATAGACATAGCAAAATCTCCAATATAAGCATCACATGAACACAAGTCAAAATAAGACATAGTTAATGAGCATAGGAGATAAGTCATAACAATATAAGCACAATTGACTCTTGGTCATAAATGCCATAATAGAACCATTCTCAAGTAACCTCAAAAGCATACATGTGCAAAGCAAGAATAGCATCCCATAATACCACCCAAGCCAAGCATCCCTTTTTGGTCACCCTAATCATGGTCTATAGGCATAGTAAGTCTTAAACCTTTCTACCATAAGGGTACCATACTCCTAAGTGGTTACAAGGCACACTTGTGCAATGCATAAATGGCATCCCATACTACCCTTCACACTAAGCATTACCTTGAAGTCGTCCTAGTCATATTCACCCTCCTTTGGTATTACTTTTGGCTTACTTCATGTAGACAAAGGAATTATTACTTCTAGTCAATCCTATCTTGGAAGGCATCTATAGAAACAATCCATCACGCATCACTCATGTAAGACAACACTCATAAGGTAACCTTTAGTCATACTTGTGCAAGGCATGAGTAGCATCCCATACTACTACTCATACTAAGTACTTGTTTAGGTCAGCATACTTATGTTCCTTAACTTAGAGACAAGCCCTCTTTTTAAAGCTTGGAACACTAGGAGACAGTTTACTAAGTCTATCTTAGTTTCTTCTTGTTTGAACCCTAAGAGAAACAATACTAGCTACAACTTAGTTCATCATATTGGAACTTCTAGGAAATGCTACTTAAAGCACAATCTAAGTTCATTACACTTGAACTCTTAGAAATGCTACTAAAGCATACTCTTAGTTCATTACAAAGTTGGACCCCATGAGATACTTCTTTTAGCATGTCTAGGCTCATTATTATTATTATGGATTCTATGAGGCATTACTCAAGCATATCTAAGTCCATTTATACTCTTCAACATCATGAGGTTCTTCACTAAGTTGTTTTAGTCCCTCATTACTTAGAACCCTAGGATATACAAAATTAAGTACAACTTAGTTCAATAAGCTTGAACCCTAGGATATACTACACTAGGTATCACTTAGTTCATCATGTTTGAACTCTAGGAGATACTACTTAAAGAAAACTCTTAGTTCATTTAGTTTGATCTCTAGGAGATGCTCCTTCAAGCATAATCTTAGACCATTACTTGCATTGGACTCTAGGAGATGCTACTTTATGCATAATCTTAGCCCATGAGGTTTGAACTCTAGGAGATGCTACATTGAGCATAATCTTAGCTCATTACCAATCTTGTTTAATTGGGATATAGCCTTAACCGACATGAGAACATATGTGTTATCACATGATCTCTCAGGTGTTACCCATACCATCAAGGGTTGGTCCACTTGCCAAGGTAAGACCGGTTTGTTAGCTTAGGCGGATCCACTAGCTAACTTCCTACGGGGCATGTAGTTATGGGATATACAGATTGCTACTAGAAACCCAAACTCCACTAGGTGAGGCTTCCATCTCATGAGACACACTTGGGGAAATCAATACTCTTCTAGGTGAGAGATCCTTTGTGGGAAGCCCAAATTAACTAGGTGGGAACCTTCATGAAAGCCCAAACTCAACTAGGTGGTAACCTCCATCTCATTTCAATATCCACTTGGTGCTAGACATAAATCCCACAAGAGAATCATTATGTCCCTACTTGGACTCAAGTTAATGGAAAGGTGTTCTTGACAACCAACCCATGCTAATACCTCTTTTAGACCATGTGTCAGCAACTATCACCATCCATGACCTAGGTATAAAGGCCCTCTAGCCTTAGGTTCAAATAGTTAGGATAAGTCCTTCAACCCTAAAACCATTATTATGTGAGAAGTCTTTCATGTTAAGTTCATATTCATACTTAGTATCATGTCTAGAATTCTACATTAGACAAGGATATCATCATTACCTAAGTTATTATATCACTTCCTACCATCTATGATTCATAAGGTTATCAAGTAGGTAAAGGTGTTTCAACACAATTTTATTCATTAGCGTTGGATTCATAGGTAGGTTTTTCTCTCAAAGCCTTAGGATCTAAAGTTAATCCTATTAGCTTCTTTCTTAAGCCCTAATTATCATCATTCATCATTATGACTCCTCATTTTCAATGACTCTACATCATGGAAGCATATAATGAACCTAGATTACAAGACATCCAATGACATTCTTTACTACTACGTGATTTTAGTCATAATTTGCCTTAAAGGTTCAATTTCTTCTTTACAAGTAAAGATCAATCATTTCGTATAGAGTCTAGTTTAATTCATATCGACGTATTAATAATCTTGATCAATTACTACACACAACATTAATTTCGGAAGATAACTCATGACCCTTCAAATTCACCTCTAATGGTATCAACCCACAATTATCACATATATCCATCTAGATTAGGATTAACCATAAAAATCGCATGAAATCATAATACTATCATTAAACAAAGCTAATTCAATCATAATTGGATGTTATCCACTAGATTCGAATCACAACCAAATCCTACCCATAATGCATTCACAACCCTAGCTAGAATTGGGTTCTTGAGTTCACAATTGGGGGGGGGGGGGGGAAATTATGGGGGCTCCCTGGGTGGAAGAACCCATGGATGAATA
>JAJOOE010009614.1:0-46088 GCA_036250405.1 Solanum raphanifolium | reverse complement strand
TTGGATTTTTAGGTAATTTACAATCTTTAGCTATGTGTCCTAATTTTCCACAATTATAACAAGTACATTCCGTTAGTTTTCTCTTTGGTCTATATGGTCTTTTGGTTTTGTAGTTTTTTACATAGTATCTTCTTCTCAATTTTTTATATTTATATTTTGATCTGTATTTTTTATTATATTTCTTTCTATAGTATTTTTCTGTACATCCAAATTGGGGTGTTGTTTTATTTTTGCAACATGCTGATTAATTGACAAGGTACATGCGTAACAATATTTTTTTGATTCTCATTGATCTTTTATTTTAGATTAATTAGATACCAATGATGCTCCTTTCCTTCTTGAAGAAGACTAGCTTATAATTAAAATAAAAATCCAATGGCTAGATACTTTTGTATGGCAATAGAGGATGATTTTTTTCTCAATTTAACAATCATTACCTATCGTTATTAGATACATACGAACTGCTTTTGTAGTTTTCCTATCTCCAGTAGCTATGCTTTCTTGTGAATCTTTTAGTGGGATTTTTTCTTTTTGCAATTTTGTTTCTGTGGAAGTCGGCGTAATGTTGAATTAACTTGATGGATGATCCTTTCTGAATAGAAAAGATGGTTTTTTTTGTGTGGAGTGGGGCATTGGCGACTCAAGCTAATTAGTGGCCTAAAGACAAAAATATATCTGAGGTCTAACTTTTAATTTGTTATTTTTGAAATGCAAAGTTATTTCTTTTTTTGAATGAAATTTTTTATTTGTCTATGGTTTTAACTATATATATACATATATATATATATATATATTAATCTTGTGGTCTTAAACATGAAATGTGGAAGATAAATTTTAAAAGTGACAAAGAAGAAAAAACCCATTCTTTAATGTTTCGAAACGAACTAAAAAAAGAAAAATAAATTGAAAGAAACATTACAATTTTTTTTTGTTAAAAAAGACTTGAAACAAAACTATTATTCCTAAAAACGGGGGCTTTAAATTTGGGGAACTATGACGGATTCCTCATTTTAATGACATTGAGCCGCCTCTGGGCAGAGTGGGTATGGCTTGGAGTGGGGGATCATTTACCCCAAGTGCATGTGCGGTTGTGGTTTGGGGAAGCCTTGCGTGGTTGAACACTTTAAGGATAGATTTTTCCTTTAGGTAATCTCGAGTATGATATAAGGAAATTTGGTACAAAGTTATACGTTATTTAATATGTCTAATTAAATTCCTCTATTTTCCTCTGAGCCCATTCGATTTTCAGAGAAGTACTTTAGTCATATATTCAAAATATATGTGGAAATATAGTAAGAACGGAAAGTTATTTTTTTGTTAGCAGATCCAGCAAGTTACCACTAAATTTATTAAATAACACTACTCAATTACCAGTACAAGTAACTCTATATGTATTTAAAATCTTGTAAAATATGAAAGTACTTTCCATATGGTGGTGAGGAATAAGTTAGTATGTAACAATATTATCTTTATAGATGATGATATACACTAGACATTCAACATGTTGCTTTAAAGATGTTCTTGTGTAACACAAGTATTCTTTATATGTGCTAACCATTAATTGCTCGTGTCTCTTTCATGTGCTTTGTGTACACTTTAGTTTCTTCATTTCGAAAGAACATTTCAAAATCTTAACCAATCAGTCTAACACACAACAAAATATTTTTCGTTGCAGCTCAGATGGAGAGCAACAATTCTCACGTTGACAACTCGACCTTCAGTGGGAATTCAACCCCTACTAATGTGCCAAGAGATGTAGGCACAACTGAAAGTGTTGTTGGTAATGTACTACCCCAAATCGAGGAACAGTGGGCAACCTACCAAGAATTTTATAATAGATATCTTGCTCTTTTTCCTACACAAAACATGATTCCAGTTAAGTTTCTTCACTTAACCAAGGTTGTTTTGTTTATATTTTCCATGCCTTATCACTTAAATTGTGTTTGTCACTTGATTTTAAACTTAATCATATGCTTATATTTAATTTAGATATTTGTTGCTTAGATAAAAAGATGCCCACTCAGAAAACATTTAGGGCATGTTTGGAAGGACATCCTGGTAATTGTATTTGGTGTGATTGGGTGTAATTACATTGTCTGTCATGTTTGGTTGGACAGGTAATTACTTGGTCAGCAGGTAATTGGTGTAATTGGTAGGGGGTAATTACACTCTACAACTCACAAGCAAAGGTTGTGAATAGCTGGTAATTAATGGTGTAATTACCGGCCGATTAATTTTTAATTCTATTTTTTTTTTTTGTTTACTTATATTATTTTAAGTTCTTTTTTTTTGTTATTCTAAAAGTTTATTTGTTATTTTATATTATTATATTTCATTTTCTTCTTGTTCTCAACCTTACTTTACATGATTCTATGCAATTTTTTCGTATTATCTATTTCTTTATGTCATGCTTATTTTCTCAGTAGGATAATTTTATTAGTATTCTAATTTTTAAATTAAAATAGAATTTATTGTTAAGTAAGGTTATAGACTTACGATTTTTTTTTTAAATGAAAAAAAATAAATCATATTTATGTATGCTATGTTGAAATTTGCTATAAGAGTATTATGCTAAATTTTTTGTTCTGAATTTATAACTTATGTTATATTTTCTATTTCATTTGTTTTAGTAATATGGAATACACATTGCACGTTATTTTTTAATTATACTTGATAGATTATTTTTTTGTCAAACAGTTAATAATTTATGATATTTTATTTATTTATTAATATTTTTATCAAACATGCATTTCACAATGTTCGTAGAAACTTCATATTTTTAGTTTTTATGATAAATTCAATTGAAATATATTAATTTCAAAAAATATAAATCAAATATTTTTTCATAATATTAGTTAAAGAATATATGTTTATTAATTAATATATTTTTAAAAAAGAATATATATCTTAAATATTTAATTTAATGTCATTTATAAAGTTTCTTATTTGTCTGGTATAAATTTTAAATAATTAATTTATATTTTTAAAATTTAATATAATTTTATGATTGCAATTGTGCATTTAAACAGAACATATGTAATTATACTGTGGATCCAAACAGGACATGTCTAATTACAGTGTGGCAACCAAACAGGTTAGTGTAATTACTAGACAGTGTAATTACTAGGCTGGTAATTACTACCCTAGTAATTACACCAATTCCAATTACCAGGTGGCTTTCCAAATAGACCCTTATTGTTATTTTTTAATAATTCTTGGTTGAGTTATTCTCTATTGAAAATATTCCAAAAATTGTCAGATGTTTTGACAACATTCAACTCCTAATTGTAACCTGAAATCTAATAGGTTTTTGATGAGTATTTTCAGTTGGGCAACATTTCCCCTATCAATGATACTCCCTCTGTTTCAAAAAGGATTACCTAGTTTGACTTGACATGTAGTTTACGAAAATATACTAGACTTTTCAATCTAGTGGTCCCAAATTAATGTCGTGTCATATGTACCAAAATTCCTTTTAATCTAGTGGATTTAAACATTTCACATAGAAAGTTGAAATTAAAGTGTTGTTCTTTTCATTTTCTTGATGCCTTTGATATCCTTTTCATCTCCTTGTTAGTTGATGGTTCTTAAATTCTTACAAACTTGTATGTTTCCATTTTAGATGTTTTTTTCTATTTTGTTGTTCAGTGAGTCTGCTCCTAAATGAGGTCAATATTTTAGGAAAGATATGGAGGCGATGGGCAGGTATTGCTTTGAAAACATAATAATTTAGAGTTTGATACTTGAATTTTCTTTTTATGGATATGTTATCTTGTTACATGGTGTTTTATATTTTAGGAAATTTTGGAACTCCGCACGCGTATAATTGTTGGATTAAGATTAATGGCTTTTCGTTTAAGCACTAAAGTCCATACATACCAATTGCCCAAGTCAACATGTCTTGACGGCAAGGAGCATTGCTCCATATGCTTGGTAAGTGACACCTAATTTTAGAACCCCACCCCGAGTCTATAAGCTTATTTAAGTTTGGTTATGACCTTATCCTATTTTTGGGTCATGTTTGTCTTAGGATGACTATTACGACAAAGAAAAACTCACTGAAATCAATTGTGGTCATTTGTTCCACTTTGGTTGTATTAGAGAGTGGATCAAGCTCAAGAACTCTTGCCCTATTTGTAGGAGGGACACATATGCAAGAATCAATTAAATTATTCGTTGGGTGGACTAACTAGTGGAGTGGCATCATTAAGCTCAAGAGAGTTGAATTAAACCTTAAATTAAGGAACCATTCTAAGTTTGAGAAAAAACAATGGTCTTTAAGTTTGATGTGTTTTCTTTCTGTTCGACTATACTAAGTTTTATCCAGACTTTGAAGCTGAGCATAAGTTGGTACTCATGTTGGTTTAAGTTTTTGGTATCGAGCAAATTAGGTTCATAATCAATGCTTACTGGAGGTTTTGAAAACCTCTTGATTCTTAGCTTTGAATGCCTCCTGATTTATTCCTATATAGAAGGTAGACATTCTATTCAACTATACACCAACAACAAAAAAAGTATATATTGTCATTCGAAACCATCAATAACAAAAATCTCTAGGCTGATTCAAATCTCTATGCTTCTCCACTGCCATTATCACAGTGATAACCCAAGAAATCACAAACGCATACATTTTGTTGACAGAGAGATCGCCATCAGAGAGCATCTAGGTTAATTAGTGATTTTATAATATATATATTAGTAGTAGTTAGTTACTTTCAACTATTCTGCTTTAGTAATTGTTTTTTTTATTATAAAAATGTTGAGCGGAGGTGCAATGCTCGAATAACTTGAATCGACAATTTCAATTTAAATTGATATCCCATTGGTGGAACGTGAATATGAGAAGATTGACATAATCTAAGATCTTCTTGTGTATTATACATGATAATTAATTTAAGTATTTGCTTCCTTTTAATTTTGTTGTCTCCTTGACCATCACCTAAAATGAACAAGTTCTGTGTTTGTCATTGTAGATATCCATCTCTTTCTCATGGGGTGGGTATATTGCTTCCGGTTAGGTAAATTTTAATCAAAAAATATTTTTATTTCATCCAATAAGAAAAATTGACATGTCATAATTAATTTTGTAAAAAATAAATATAGAGGGAAATTATAGTTTCAAGGGTATAAGTAGGCTAAAAAGATGAATGAAGGGTATTTTTAAACCTCTTCCTTTAGTTGAGCATATTTTTAATCCACATTGCCTTTCCATAGTTAGGAACTTTAGTGTTGGGTAGAGAATTCACTCCACCCATGGCTAAACCTATTATTTGAGAGAATAAGAAAATGTGATGTTTGATCCCAGTTTAAAGAGTGTACTTATAGTGATAATGTCATGCCCCGAGCATACACCATGGACGTGGCCGACACTCGAGAACCATTGTTGATCCCCAAGAGATCCCTTGGCCTGACTGACTATTTAGTTGAACAATAACTCAAGCAGATTTAAGCTATAATATGGAATTTAAAATTTAAAGTCTCAAAACTTCTTAAGATTCAAACAATCTCAAAATAGTGTACACAAAAAATGTCTAAAAGTACTTTGAAAACAATAATAATTTGCAAAATAGTTCAAAAGATATACTGAAAGTAACTCAACACTAGCTATCTATGAAGCCTCTATACTTCAACTTGGATGTCAGGAGAAGACCCATGATACGTCAAAACTACAAAACTGAAACACAAAAGTGGAGTCTTCCGGAATGCATGGAAGGCTCTCCAAACAAGGAAGAAGTGCAAAGTGATCTCAACGGAGCGCTTATTGATGATCCTAATCAATTGTATCAGCATCATGAAAACATGCAGGTCGAATGACATCGGTACATTGAATATTCGAATATGTAATAAATTAGAGGAAAATAAATAACGGAACTGAAAAAGCTAAAGCAAAATAAATATGCTAAAATAATGAACAATACTCATATAAAATTTGATAGTGAAATACCCTTTATTAATACCACAAAAAACCATCTCTATAATCTTTATGATGATACAGCACCTCGTCAACGCTGCCAGAACTTTCTTATTCCTTGTCAAGGTATAGAGCATACTAAACTCATGGATCCATCTAATAGGACTTCTTAAATGGAGTAAGGAGTCACCCGTATGTAGTATGATACTATCCCACATTGGCTACGTGGTTTACGAAAAATTTGAATTGTTTGAGCTCTTACCCATATCGGTGTTTGATGCTTATCGTGACCAACGACACTATCCTACGATATGAGTGTCTACGATCGTCAGTAATATAGTAACCCAATCGAGGGTTGGGGTCGTGTCCCAAGGAAGCGGTTTTGAGAATTAATAACCAATTAAAATTTAATTCAAGTTAGTTGTAGTTAAAGACATTTGCGACAAAAGACATTGTAAATGCAAAAGATGTGACACAAAAGTGTCAAATATCAAAAGGGGGTTTTGTAACAAGTACTAAAACAACAAAATAAACAAGAAAATCAAGTATGGGGAAAGGTTCTTGGGATGTGACCGCAATACAAGTAGAGATAAATTGTTGGGTACATGCTTTCAATCGGAGATTTGCAAAATAATAGTGACTAGGCTAAGCTTTAAATGGAAATAAGTTACGTCTCGGACAACTTACTCCGTTTTAAATGCGTTCCTCTCGAACACCAATTTGCCGCATGAAGACCAGCCCATGTCTTACCCCACTCACTCTCTTGAGCTGAGTGTTAGGATATGGGACTAGGGCTCACCCTCTCGGGCTGAACCTCATGTAGACCCACTCCTTAGGCCATCAGTCTAGTGGTTTTGGTTTCGCGACCTCCCTCTCGGGCAAGACGAAAACACATAGGTGGCTTTGTATTTGTAACTACAAACCATTTAGATTAAACCACAACCACTAGGTGAAATCACCATTAAAATACATCTAATCTATCAGCAAGTAAGACCCAACAAGAACATCAACCCATATTTGCTAAATCACACCCCAAGAATGGGGATTTTTAGCCACGCATCAAGAAATAACAAATTATACCTAACATGATAATGAAATCAACTAGGTATAAGAAATTAAACTTTGAATTAAGCAAAGGAAAGTGAATAGAGAAGACTCACTTCCAACTTGGGGAAGAAGAACTGCTTTCTTCAAGTCTTCACAAAACCCTCTCCAAATTTGAGAGAAAAATATTAGCTAGAATATGTTATGAAGTAAAAAAATAATAATAATATGTTCTTTTCTTTTATATCTCTAATTCTAAATAGTATTTATAGTTTACACAGATTGTGCTGCGGAGGATTGTTCAGCGACAATAGTCGAGATCGCCGATGAACTCGGCGATTCGCCTTTTGGTCAGCTCATCGCCTTCAGTGTCTTTCCTTTTGCATCCTCGCATTATGGATCATTGGGCGGTATAGTACTGCTTCGCGAAACTGATCGACGACCCGCCGACTGCTCCTTTCCTCGCCTTTTGATCCACTTCCTTCAAGGCTTCATGTACTGGAACGAAGGGCCGCTCATGTCGGTTCGGCGACTTGCCAAGTTAAACTCGGCGATCCGTATGATTCCATTTCTTGTTTTTTTCAGCCCTATTTGTTCCGTTTTGCACCTATGTGTCCATGCTTCCACTAAAACTTCAAATACCTAAAACTTCAGCATTTTAATCAGGTATTGAGGTAAAACAAGCATTCAAGGACACTATCTCCATTAAAATAAAGCCCTAAATGAGTCCAATTTGTGGACTCATCAACACCCCCAACTTAAAATTTTGCTTGTCCTCAAGCAAACTCAAGCTCAGTCGTTCAAAAAGGGTGCCTCAAATAGTGCTACACAAGACGAAATCATGAATGCACACAACCAGACTCAATTCACTTATGCAAGGATTCAAATTGTGACACACCATCACCAAAGATTCTCATGCTCGCAATAATTGCTACTTGTGCGGGTTCAAGCTCAACAAAAGTATCTAAATGCCCTCGCACAAAGAATGATTCCATAGTCACACACATATATGAGTCAATTTAAGATCAAGAATCAAATACAACGCTCACACTCAAAAAGAGGACCACAATGCATGTTTTCACCCAGAGGTTTGCCCTTATTTTCCAATGGACTTTCGATTTGGCTTACTCAAGATCAAAAAGGTCTTTCTAAGGCTTGTAACGGGGCTGAGTGCAAAGGTATGGTCATTCAAGCTTAGTGACTTTTTCCTTGTGAGTTGCGGTATTATCAAGACATTCCCTTCCTTTCCTTTATCAATTCTTTGTCTAGTGCTTCTAAGTCACCTTTTTATTCACCTTCCATGAGTTGCATTGGAACCCAAATTTCTTCTGTACTTTATTCCACAAATTTTTATTTTTTATTATTATTATTATTTTTTTTTATTTTTTTTAGGGGTTCCATTGTTCTGCAACACTATGGGATAAGGAAGACTTCTTATAGCACTTCTTGACTTCTCCTTTTCCTTTTCACCACACCCCCAACTTAGGCTTTTTGTCCTAAGTTGGCTATTCACAAAACCACAAATCAGGAGGATTATAGGTAGTGGAGCAAGTAAGGTCTAGGGTTTATCAAGGTTCTTCAAAAGAAAGGTAAGGCTCAAGGGGTGTTCAAGAGAGTTTCACACGCTCATAGGTAGGTCACAAAAAGAGGTATATGTCAAATTGGCTCACACTCTTTAAACTTGCCTAAGATCATCTCAAGAGTACACCTTTCTAAATCAATTAGACTAACCGAGCAAATTCTAGGTTTATTCATGCATGGTTCAAAGTAAGATAATCACACAAGGCATCGATACTTCAGTCAAACAAGACTAGACACGTTCGCTAGCGTGCAACGGTCCTCACAAGAAAATCGATTCGATAAATGGCTAGTCACAACGAGATCCAAAGAGTGCACATATTGTCTATGTAACTTCATTTGGCCTCGTCGTAGCCATGCATTCATGTTTGATCAATTAAGAGCACTATTTAAGTCATCGGTATTGATCGAAACTGAGACTTAATTTTTTGCAAAAGAACAACCACTTTAAACACAAGAGGTGGCGACAATTTTTTGAAAGGATCAAAATTATTTTGCAAGTAAAACGATAGGAGCCATGAGATCAAACATCCACAGAAAAGCAGTATTTAAAACAATTTAAAATAGATAGCCCAAATTTCAAAAGAACACAAAAAGGTGGGCCTCACCCCACCACACAAAATAACGTTTGTCCTCAAATGTATGTAGGAGTATCCAAAAGTTTATACAAGTATAGATAGAGAGAGGTGAAGGGGAATCCTGTCTACACGCTTGGTTCATCTGTCGGAGCATTGTTGCCTGCTGCATTAGTCTGAAACTCGACAATGGCCCTCAAGTTGTCATTTTGGGTTTCATTGTGTTCCTTTGTTCTAGCTTTTGCAGAGATGTTAACTTCGACCATTCTATCCATATCATGGGCCACCAAGAAGGAATTTGCGGCTGTGTATAATTCGCGCTTCCATGAAGGAATGGCGGGATCAATGGGAATTTTCCTACTAGCACTTGCTTTCTTACTCTCCCTTCTTTCTTTGGCCAGTTCTACTATCTTTTCATCTCTTTTGAAATCCCTTGCTCTTACTTGTCGGGGTGGTCTGTCTCTTCCTTCAACTTTTGGTCTTCCCATTTCTGCAAAGGCTTTGGGACAAGTTAGAAAGTATTTAGACAGAGCAGGAGTCTGGTGCGCATAAAATCACCTTGCAACACTAGTTGGTGATATGCTTACTCTCTTAGGTTATTTATTGAAATCTATGCATAACGGATCTAAGGGTGCAAGCAAGAAGGGCAATTTAAAAAACCTCTCGACGAGTTGCTACAAATATTCAGCGACAGCAGGTTTCTCGCCAATTTTAACAGATTAAATAACCCAACTTTGCATTTAATGAAAGGCGACAAGGGCATTTCAGCGAATAGCCGAGTGATTCGGCGAGCGAAGCCTAGCTCGCCAACTGACTCAACACGCCTATGTTCTATGCGATTTCTAGGTTCAACCCCCGCAACCCAGGTCAAAGAAATGCAAGCCCCTATATCATAAACTCACAATAAAACCCATAATAGTATCACACCCTCGCAGTCAATTATTTCAAATTAGAGCACAGTTGATTTGGATTCTACCAATTACGCACAGATGTTGATCAATGATGTATGAAATTCCATCAATGCAGAGATTCAGCCAGGACTTGACAATATCAACACTATGCAAATGAGTACAATTTTACTAAATTAAAAACAGTGTTTGAATCACAAACCTTTAGTGACGAATCAAATGCTAATAAAGTGCTAGGTAGCAATAAGATCCAAATCCGTGCACAATTTGACACTTACAATAATTTAGACTAGCAAGAAATATAAAACTAAAGTGCGGGTGTGAGTTTGGTAGGATAAAGAAATGAGAGAGAATGAATGAACCAGAATATTTAAACCTATGGTCTGCAGGAACCGTCCAGTTTTTGCCCATTCGGTGATGTACATTAGGTACGCTCATTCACTCGGTGAAACGCCAAGTGTCTAGTCTCTTTATCAAATGTAACAGGACTCGCAGCTCATGTGAGGATCTCAACGACGGTCTATGTTGCAATCGCCGACATGGCTGGCGATTCACCATTAATTTCCTACTGAACGCCAAGTTTCACATAATCCCAGCTGTCATTGCCTTGAGTCACCCGACAGAAAGAGTCGTGCTCGCCGATATCATCGGCGATCCACCAATTGAACTTTTTGTTTGCCTCCATACATTATTTCACTCTCCTCCCTTGCTTTAACCTGTCCAAACTACACACCATTATTTTATCAAAGTAAAACAAAGCAATAAAGTGTTTTGGGTTGCCTCCCAAACAACTCCTTAGTTAATGTCGTGGCACGATGTTATTCCACCTTCAGCTCTCACCCTTGGGATTAGCCATAGTGTAACTAGGCAAGCCCCCTTGCTGTCTCGGATTTAGGTGTGACGAGATGTGACCCATTTGGGTCTCCAACTATTTGATTGAAACCAAATGGGAAGTAACGGTCTGGCTGAGGGTGGAAACATCCTCTTTCATGCCTTTCAGCAGTTTGTCTGACCCTTCAACTCTGTTGAGGATGCGCTAAAGCATAGCCTCAAACCTACTACCCTCCGAGTCCTTTGGCTTTTGGCATTCGTGGGGAGGCACATATCTGTGTTTCTCCCCATCTTTCCAATTAGGATTTCGGTCTCTCCATTCTCGATCCTTCCATCCTTCATCTCTAGCCCAACCTTGATTTCCACCTTGCCTTGGGTAATTTGATAGATAACCACCACTTTGGTTGGCTAAGAAGTTTACCTATTCATTATACAAGGTGTCGAAAATTGCCTCCTCAGGATTTGCACACCCGACCTCCACAACATTGATACCACGGGCACCACCCCCATGACATGTTTGGATAGAATATCAAGTTGTTTCATGATCTTGGCCATATTTTGATCTCTCTCATTGTATTTTTCAACATGCTCCTTAGATAGGTGAAATGTGACCGGTGAGACTTGATCTTCGCGGGTCTACCATGCCCTGTTGATGGTTGTCATACCATCAAGGAGTTGAGCTGCCACTACGTATAGTTGCTGCATTAAGTCACCGGGTGAGAGTTGATCAACTACACCCTTGTTTACCGAGTCTAGACTCTGGTAGAAGTATTGAAGGAGCACATTGTCAGAAAGACCATGTGTTGGACATTGTTGCACCAATTTTTTAAATCTGAGCCAAGTTTCGTGCAGAGGTTCGCCATTCAGACGCTTAAAGCTTTGGATGCTATCCCGTATAGTCATCATCTTCGAAGGAGGGAAAAATCGCATATTGAATGCATTCACCAACTCCTCCCACGAAGTGATTGAGTTATGTGGCAACTCGGCTAACCACTTGTATGCCTCACCCATTAATGAGAAAGGAAATATCCTCAATCGTACTGATTCCTGAGAAATTTTTTCGAATGAGAATGGTCCACACACGTCTATGAAGTTTCGAAGATGCTCGTGTGGGTCCTCATGAGCTAGTCCGCTGAAAAGCCCTTTTAGTTGCAGAAGTTGAAACATGGTGCTTGTAATGTGGAATACTGTGTTTCCCTATGTTGGGGGCATGCAAATAGCTCCAACACCTCCCATGAGATGTGGATCGTTGAGATTGGGTTCTTGGACATCATGGAGATTTCTGATGTCATCCTGATGGCCCACCTGGCTCCCGTTATTACCGTTGACACTCATGCTTTCTGCAATGTTTCCACAATAACTAAAAGTTAAGTTAGAAAACTACCAATAAGAATAACAAAAAATTTATGATTAACTACAAACTCTCAAATAACACAACTCCCCGGTAGCGGCGCCATTTTGATGTTTATCGTGACCAACGACACTATCCTACGATATGAGTGTCTACGATCGTCAATAATATAGTAACCCAACCGAGGGTTGGGGTTGTGTCCCAAGGGAGTGGTTTTGAAAATTAATAACCAATTAGAATTTCATTCAAGTTAGTTATAGTTAAAGACATTTGCGATAAAAGACATTGTAAATGCAAAAGAGCTGACACAAAAGTGTCAAATATAAAAAGGGGGTTTTGTAACAAGTACTAAAACAACAAAATAAACAGAGTATGGGGAAAGGTTCTTGGGATGTGACCGCAATACAAGTAGAGATAAATTTTTGGGTACATGCTTTCGATCGGAGATTTGCAAAATAATAGTGACTAGGCTAAGATTTAAATGGAAATAAATTCCTTCTCGGACAACTTACCCCGTTTCAAATGTGTTCCTCTCTGACACACATTTGCCGCATGAAGACCAGCGTACGCCTTACCCCACTCACTCTCTCGAGCTAAGTGTTAGGAATAAGAAATTATACCTAACATGATAATGAAATTAACTGGGTATAAGAAATTAAACCTTGAATTAAGCAAAGGAAAGTTAATAGAGAAGACACACTTCCAACTTGGGGAAGAAGAACTCCTTTCTTCAAGTCTCCACAAAACCCTCTCCAAACTTGGGAGAAAAATATTAGCTAGAATATGTTCTGAAGTAAAATAATGATAATAATATGTTCTTTTCTTTTATATCTCTAATTCTAAATAGTATTTATAATTTTCACAGATTGTGCTACAGAGGATTGTTCGGCGACATTAGTCACTATCACCGATGAACTCGGCGATCCGCCTTTTGATCAGCTCATCGCCTTCAGTGTCTTGCCTTTTGCATCCTCGCATTCTGGATCATTGGGCGGTACAGTACTGCTTCGCGTAACTGATCGGCGACCCGCCAACTACTCCTTTCCTCGCCTTTTGATCCACTTCCTTCAAGGCTTCGCATACTGGAATAGAGGGTGGCTCATGTCGTTTTGGCAACTCACCAAGTTAAACTCGGCGATCCGCAGGATTCCATTTCTTGTTCTTTTCAGCCCTATTTGCTCCGTTTTGCGCCCAAGTGTTCATGCTTCCACTAAAACTTCAAATACCTGAAACTTCAGCATTTTAATTAGGTATTGAGGTAAAACAAGCATTCAAGGACACTATTTCCATTAAAATAAAGCCCTAAATGAGTCCAATTTATGGACTAATCAGTGTTCCATACTACTCCCAAAATATATAACTTATTGCACAATTAAAAATACTCTCTATCGATTGAGAAAAGTTCTCAAAGGGCCCTCTTGAAGAGGCAACTACTCTATACTCAATTTCTTGTAAACTCTGAAAATTCTTTATACTATTTTGAAAAATAGTACTCTCCTTTTAACATAAAATGAAACATTTGGGTATTCTTTCGTTCCCTAAACTATTCTCAAAATAGAAATTTAAAATTTAACTTGCTCTTGAACTCATTGTAACCTCTCAAAGATCAATTCAAGAAAGAATTCTCGTTTTAACTATTCTCAATAAAAACGCAGAAATTAGGGTTCATGTGGGATTTTCAATATGAATAATAACTCAATAATCTCCAAGCATAATATAGTGCAACTTATAATCAATAGTTTAGAATTCATAAATAGTAACTCGACTCATATAAGAGATTCTTGAAACAATGGGTATAATCCTAGATTTAACTCTTAGTGATTGAATTTAGATGTAGGACGTCAGAACGAACTCAATCCATCACTATGAATAACCTTACATACTTGGGAGAACAAAGTTCTTGACAAAACTCGAATATTGTCTTGAAAACCTTAGATTACTCCTCTCGGATCCTTGCTCTAAGACAAGAAAGTGTATAATGAATATAATGAGGTTGATTAACACTGCCTAAACCCTTAATGAGGTGAAAAATCATTGGGGTTTAGGTTTAGAAGGATGTGGGAAAAGAACAAAACACTTAATTTAAAACTATCGGAGGGTTCTATTGTTTCGACCTACGGTCCCTATGAATTTATGCGTCCTATATTGGTCATCCATAGGAAAAACATTAGAAACCTAAAATGCCTCCAACTTCCTATGAGAACTTTCTACGGACTGTTATAATCCATAGACCCCTTCCATAGAGCTTAACTTTAAGTCCAAAATTTCACTAAGTCCCTATCACTCCTACAGGCCCCTTCTACGAACCGTAGATCCTCTCGTAGGTCAAAAGTATTTAACAACTTTTCCTTTATAAGTATGAAACCATTCTACAAGCACCTCATACGGCCCATAGAAGTTTTTATGACTCCTCCTGTCGATCCATAGAACACATTCCTAGGACTTGACATAATGGAAAAATATAACTTAGTTTCTGCGGCTCCCTTGCTACGGCCCGTAGAACTTCTTACAGTCCATACGTGGATTCCGTAGAACCATTCTCAGCAACATTTTCTATAACTTTTATTCCTTCAATGTTCCAAGGTGTTATAATATCTAAATCTTGGGAACATTCGTCTTTGAATGAGATCAAATAAAGCAAGAAAGGGGAGTGGAAAGGTCTATAAACCCAAAATAATGTATAAATACACATAAAACTCATGAACTCAACATGCTAAACAAAGGGTATCTAGCTTTCATATGCTCTTGCCAAGTTTCCTCCTCAATAAACTTATTTCTCCATAAATCTTTGGCTGATGCAATCTCTTTGGTACTCAACTTGCAATCAAACAACATAAATACTAGGGCTTAAGAAACTTGAATAATTATACTTAAATAAGTGATTTCCATCTTTGATTTATCTAGATGAAATCAATAGATCTGTCTATCTACTTGAAAAGGGAGGGAAAATTAGTAGAAGAAAGATTCATAGTACTGACTCCACTGATAGGGAATTAAGGTATAGTTGATTGATTGTGTAAATAAGTATTAAAAAGAGATCCAAGGATGAGATTTTCTTGGAACATCTAACTTCTTTTTGTTGGGGTTTATTTGCCCTGATTTCTTACCTTAAATAGGTTTTCCTTTTAAGAAAAGGTTTTAATATTTTAAGTAGTCCTTTTCTTGTAGGAAAGGTTTTAAGACTATAAATATAGACTTATTCCTTCTAACTTAATTAGCATTCATAATGTAGTCCTAGGGTTTTGAGAGTTGTGGTTATAGGGGAGAATTTTGTGTACCTCCTTGTATTCCGAGTGAATTGGTTGAGGTTGTTTCTCTCTATATTTTGTACTCTAATATTTATAGTAGATTGCACATCTCCTTTGTGGGCGTAGGTCGTTTGACCGAATCACATTAAATTTTTGTGTCTTTTGGTGTGTTTCTCATTTGTCATCTTACCCATGGTCTTTCGAGGTTTAGTTTCCTAGCTTCCGCATTACACCTGCTTATTTTCGGTCCTAACAAGTGGTATCAGAGCCAGGTTCAACAGTTTGTTAATGGAACCAAGTTAAAGATTGAGTGTTCATCTTGGCGGGTGTAGTTCTAGCCGCAACCTTTTTGACATTAATGAAGATTTTTGTTGGAGAAATTATTTCAGAGAGGTTCTCTTTGTCGAGACGTAGATTTGATTGAGGAGATTATGGAGAAGAGATGCAAGATCCTAAAGATTATGTGAAGAAGGTGGATAAATTTATTTTGTCAAAAATTCAAGCTAAGGGGGAGATTTGTTGGGGTTTATTTGCCCTGATTTTTACCATAAATAGGTTTTCCTTTTACGAAAAAGTTTTAATATTTTTAGTAGTCCTTTTCTTGTAGGAAAAGTTTTAAGACTCTATAAATATAGGTTTGTTCCTTCTAACTTAATTAGCATTCACAATGTAGTCCTAGGTTGTGAGTGTTGCGGTTATGGGGGAGAATTTTGTGTACCTCCTTGTATTCCAAGTGAATTGGTTGAGGTTATTTTTCTCTATATTTTGTACTCTCATATTTATAGTGGATTGCTCATCTCCTTTGTGGACGTAGGTCGTTTGACCGAACCACGTTAAATCTTTGTGTCTTTTGGTGTGTTTCTCGTTTGTCTTCTTACTCATGGTCTTTCGAGGTTTGCTTTGCTAACTTCTGCATTACATCTGCTTATTTTTTGTCCTAACAAGTGGTATCAGAGCCAGGTGCAATAGTTTATTAATTGAACCAGGTTAAAAATTGGTTGTTCATCTTGGCGGGTGTAGTTCTAGCCGCAACCTCTTTGACAGTAACGAAGATTTTTGCTAGAGAAATTATTTCAGAGAGGTTCACTGTGTCGAGAAATAGATTTGATGGAGGAGATTATGGAGAAGAGATGCAAGATCCTAAAGATTATGTGAAGAAGGTGGACACATTTATTTTGTCAGAAATTCAGGCCAAGGGGGAGATTTGTTGGGGTTTATTTACCATGATTTCTTACCATAAATAGGTTTCCCTTTTATGAAAATGTTTTAATATTTGGAGTAGTCCTTTTCTTGTAGGAAAGGTTTTAAGACTCTATAAATATAGGTTTGTTCCTTCTAACTTAATTAACATTTACAATGTAGTCCAAGGGTTTTTAGAGTTGCGGTTATGTGGATGAATTTTGTGTACCTCCTTGTATTTCGAGTGAATTGGGTAGGTTGTTTCCCTCTATATTTTGTGCTCTCATATTTATAGTGGATTGCTCATCTCCTTTGTGGACGTAGGTCGATTGACCGAACCATGTTAAATCTTTATGTCTTTTGGTGTGTTTCTCGTTTGTCTTCTTACTCATTGTCTTTCGAGGTTTGTTTTGCTAGCTTCCGCACTACACCTGCTTATTTTCATTCCTAACACTTTTATGATTATGTTACAACACTCTTTGTGACATCCTTGTAACCATAGGACTGCAGTCCTTTCATTTTTTTTTTAGGGGCCGATTTACTATATTCACTAACTCAGGAAACCTTCCGGTGTAGCAAAAGCAAAGGGAAAAAAAAAATTCATTTTAAATTCTTTTTTTATTTTTATTTTCTATGTTCCTACACTCTATTTTCTTATTGGTCTCTCTTCATATGTTCTCATTTTTTATCAATAAAATTCTTCCTATAAAGGAGTTAACCTACTCGTGTTCAATGACAGTGATAACATTGCCGCACTAGGTTGAGTTGAACCTAATACTTTAAGTGAAAGAAGTGATTTGTGTAAAAATTTACTTAAAATTCAATAAATAATAGGTATGAACCCATAACTTTAGAAATATAATGGGCTTAATGCTACGAGTTTTATTGAACTCATAGAACATAAATCCTGAATCAAACTTTGCTCATGTTGGCATGGAAATCGGCTAATAAAGTATGGCTAGAATGACCACTAGATTGAGAAATTTCAAATTTCAGTCCCCAGCCAAATAGATCAGCGGAAGCATCTTATCTGGTCTATATTACATTTAATCCACAATACTCTACCAAAACAAGGAATTGAAAGGAAAAAAAGAAAAAAAATACTCCCTAGCTGTAGATATTCATATTGTTTTAACAAGTAGGTACATAGATATATCTATTGATTTCATCAACAAAAAAATAGAAGGTAACATTCACTTATTTAAATATAATTGTTAAAGCTTTGAGCCTTAGCATTTCTGATGATTGATCCATTGATTGGATGGGATAAGTCATTGTAGCAGGAAAACATCTTGAGTAATTTCATAGTATTTGATGTTTCTATTTTGTAATAAGTTTTCCTCCCAAATTTTATTTCTAGGGTTCAATTTGCCTAATTTGCCAAAAGCTAGTTTAGAAAAGCAGTAAGATTTTTCATGTCATGCACCCTCAAAACAATGTTAATGCTCTATAGATTTAAAGCACACATAAGCCCAAATCAAGGAAACAGAAAAGCGAAAGAAAGAAGGATATAAAAAGAATTGTAGAAAGAATCAATACATGAATCTTTAACTGCTATTAAAAGCAAAATGAGAAGAAAAAATGGGTAGACCATTCAAAAAAATTTATAGGTTTCCTTCTGATTCATTTCTTTGCTTACACCCGTAGAAACAACTTGACATATAGGTTTGATATATAAAGGGTTGATTGGCCTTGTGATGGAGAATAATGTTATAGAATTGATAAAACTACATCACATTTTCTAAATTCTTTCTTTGCTTATTCGGTTGAAAATAATAAGAAGTTAAGTCATTTATGGAGAGTAAAACCTATATTTTCCTAACATGAGAATAAACATTCAGAATGACAAGAATTTTTCTAAATAAAAAGAATATTTTTGAATGCTTTTTCTCATGGTATGATGATGCAACTTTTACTCTACATGTATAATTGACTACCTTTATTTTTCAACAAATCATCCAAAAGTGGAGATCTAGAAAATGTGATCTAGTTTTCTCGTCATATTATTCTCCAACACTCGACTGTCCCTTATGTATCCCCTACCTATATGAGAAACCCTCTATCCGAGTGTAAACAAAGAAAAAAATCGAAAGGAGACCAAAAATTCTTTAAATGGTCTAACTGATTTTCATATCATTTTTCTTTTAATGGCAGAGCAAGATTTAGGTATTGATATCTATTTGGAGGTGCATGACATGCAATACTTTATTTCTCTTCTAAAATAGCTTTGGACAAATTTGAAAAATTGAAATATGAAAAAGAAACTTTGGGTACAAAATTCCTTATAAAACAGAACCAGAGATTCTACATAGTCACTCAACATATTTTCCCCCCTTTTCTGATTTTTATAATCCAATAAATTGATCAATCAACATAAATGCTATGGCTCAATAAAATTTTAAAATCATACTTAAATTAAGTAATTTTCCTCATCTTTTCATCAAAATGAAAACAATAGACACGTCTATATACTTGTTGAATAATGAATTTCTACTGCTAGGGAGGATTGTTTTCTTCATCTTTCCTTCAGTTCCTTGTTTTGGTGCAGAATTAAGGATAAAATGTGATATATACCAGATGAAATACTTTAGCTAATACATTTGGCTGAGAACCGTAATTTGAAATTTAAATCTAGTGAACATTCTAGCCATAGTTTATCAGCTGAATTCCATGCCAACACGAGCAAAGGCGGATTTATGATGGAAGTTCAATTGGTTCAATATTTTTGTTATGTCTCTCATCATATATTTGGAGAGGGCTAGATACTTCAACACATAGCTACAAGATACGTTTTTTTCTTTTAGTCATTTTCGTAATAACTAGTTATAGGTGTTCTTATAGTCAAGGCATGTTAGCAGTATTTAAGCAGTCCTTGTTCTTTTTCTAATATACTGCTCCTTTATTTATTTATTTAGCCTGATGTTCAATATAGTGAGCTCTTCTTATTAAATTCATCTCACTATTTCAGTTATAATAACATAAGTATCCACGTACTACTTCTTACGGGACATGTGAGAGACTTGTGAGGTTATTTTCTGAGTGTTTTATCAAAATCTATTTCTATAGGACATCATTAAAACAATGGAGAATGTTGACGTTTTTTCTACTATAGCTCAATCAATTTTCGACGGAGAAACTATCAAAGTCTGTGTAGTGAAAATAAAAGCCTTTTCTAAGAACATTCATGTCATTTATGTGTCCAATCACCTGGTCATTCATTTGGTTTTTATGTGAGTTGAAGTGTTTTGGGAGCTTTTGAACCTTGAATGATCATTTTTTATCAGCAGTTCAAGAAGATGACCTCAGAATCCAATTCTTACAATTTCATCATATCAAGAAGGGTCATTTTTGGCTAGTAGAATAGCCGGCACAACTCCTGAGACTTTCAGTGTGAGTCTGTGCAATTAGACATTTTAACTTTCAAGTTGAAGCATAAGTTTGAAGTTAGTCAACATTTTGAGTAAACAAGCTAGGATGGAAAATACATCAGCGCAGTTAGCTCCGCAATGTTGAGGTTGGTCTAAAACAACCCTTCGTTTAGGTCACAAGGCTTCCATGCTAATTCTGATGCCCTTTGTGAAATTTAGCTTTAAATAAAAATTGGGTTTAGGACCCACTTTTCATCGAAATGACCTCGGATAGGAATTTCTATGGAATCGTTGAGTCCAGAAAGACGTTTCCAATGAGGTATCTATCTTGTTCGGGCTTAGAGGCTAGTGCCTAGTAGGTGTTTGTCTTATTCGTCCAATGTGCCTTATGTGAGTAGGGAGGTTCCTCCAGTGTAGTACATTCCTATTTCCTTCATTTTACAAATGTATTTCCTACCGACCTACTTGGCCTACCCTCGGAGTGTGATATTGACTTTCCTATCGAGCTTGAGCCAGATAATCTACCTATTTCTATTCCACCATATCAAATTGCCCTTGTAGAGCTCACGGAGCTAAGTGTTCAACTTCAGGACCTCTTGGGTAAGGGATTCATCAGGCCTAGTATGTCTCCTTGGGGCGCCCATGTTCTATTTGTGAAGAGGAAGTATGGTACTCTACGTATGTGTATTGATTATAGGTAGTTGAATAAGGTGATGATGAAGAACCGTTACCCCATGGGTAGGATTGATGATCTATTCGTCCAGCTTCAGGGTATCGTAGTGTTTTTGAAGATTGTTTTGAGATTTGGTTACCATCAACTAAGAATTAGGGAAACAAACATCCTTAAGACTGCATTTAGGATTATGTCCACTATGAGTTCCTAGTGATGTCTTTTGTGTTGACTAATGCCCCTGCCGCCTCTATGGAATTGATGAAGTGGGTGTTTTGTCCATATCTTAATTTGCTCGTCATTGTGTTCATAGATAATATTCTAGTATACTTATGGAGTAAGAGTGATCATGAGTAGGATTCTGCTCCAAACTTTGAGAGATCAACGACTTTATGTCAAGTTCTCGAAGTGTGAGTTTTTGCTTAAGTCAATAAAATTCTTGGGTCAAATGGTTTCCAAGGATGGCATCATGGTAATTCTGGTGATTATTGAACCTATTCGTGATTGGCCTTGGCCCACTTAAGTTACTGACGTTCGGAGCTTCATCGGTTTAGAAGGCTACTACAAACAATTTTTGGAGGACTGCGCCAGAAGTGCAGCACCTTTAACCTGGTTGACTCGTCTTGATGTACCTTTCAAGTGGTCTGAGGAGTGTGAGTTGAGCTTTCGGAAGCTCAAGGAATTGCTGACTATTTCTCTTATAATGACTCTTCCAGTTTAGGGCAAGGGCTTCACTGTTTATTCTGATGCAACCAACATTGTTTTAGGTTGTGTATTTATTCATCGGGGCCAGGGTTATTGCTTATGAATCAAGGCAGCTTAGGATACATGAGCACAACTACCCCACTTATGACTTGGAGTTGGCAACATTAGTTTTTGTGCTTCAGATATGGAGGCACTACTTGTATGGAGTCCATTTTGAGATAAGCATTGATCATAGGAGTCTTCAGTACATCATGAGCTAGAGGTAACTTAATTCGAGGTAGTGTCATTAGATTGAGCTTGTAAAAGGACTACGACCTTTCTATTTTCTACCACTCGGGCAAGGCGAATGTCATGGGGGACAACATGAGTCAGAAGGAAGTGAGTATGGGTTGTCTACCCTTCTTATCTACTGTGGAGTGACCTTTAGCTTTGAACATTCAAACCTTAGCTACGTGGATGGTAAAGTTGGATGTCTTAGATTCTACTAATGTCTTATGTCACAACCTAGGGGTACCCCCTAGACGCAACATGGCATACTTGACCCTGAAGGGGTCTCATACAATCCCTTAGTATATCATAACATAAAGTAATTAGAAACGATGCGGAAATTTTCAAACTTTATCCATACAATCAAAGTCTTTTATAAAAGCAAGCAGAAGTCTAGACTTATTGCAATTAGCCATCTAATACCATCTTCGAATCAAAAATAGGGTCACGACCCTTTCAACATAATCCAAAAATGAACCACTAGAAAGAAACTACAAATGACTCATCCGTCCTCGAATCATGAGGACTCACCACAAGCTAGGATAATAGTCGAACCAAAAGTAGACCTCCTTAAGAACTGGACCCTAATCTTTGGATATAGGAAAATATGGGTTAGTACAAAAAGGCACTAGGTATGATAGGCATGCATAAAATCAAGAAAACATGCTAAAAAGGAAATTTTAGTTGAAAAGCATGCAATTTACCAAGTTTGATAATCATCATGAACTTTAGTGTAAAGCATAAGTCATAAGCATATTCAACATATAAATCATCATAGCATAATAGAACCACCTCATAAGTAACCCTACGTCATACTTGTACAATGCATGGATAAGATCCCATAATCCCATATATACTAAGTACCACTTTTAGGCTACCATAACCATACTCATCATTCTTAAATATCATCCTTAGTTAATACTCATAGACAAGGTAACATTCACCTTTAATAAGTCATATCAAGGAAAGCAACTCATAGCAACAATCCACATTAAGCATACTTTTATTTCATAAACCATCATGACATAAAAGGAACACACCATAACTACTCTCAAAGCCTACTTGTGCAATCCATGAATAAGATCCCATACTGCTACAAACACTAAGAAGAGCTTCTTGAGAAGCCATAAATCATAATCATTCATTGTGGGGGTAAGCCTTAACCTACATATACCATGTGAGATAAACATGGAATCTGGTGTTACCCACACCGAAAAGGGTGTCCTACTTGCCTAAGGTAGAACCATTAACTTAGCTTAGGTGGATCCACTAGCTAAAGACCTATGAGGGCGCATAGTTATGGGATAAGGAGATTTCTACTAGATACCCCGCCTCAACTCATGTATGGGCATCCATCTCAAGAGATTATTACTAGAAACCGCACCTCAACTCACATATGAGCTTCCATCTCAATCCATGTCCACTCGGTGCTTAGAATTATTCCCCATGGAGTACTTATCATTACAGTACTTTAGTTCATTATTATGGAAGAACATTTTAACACTCAATCCAATATCTTTCATAAGATAGCTCATAGATTCACTATGTGAGAATAGCCTTTCAACCTAAGAATCATCATATCGTGAGACAACCTTTCACAACATGTCATCATCATTTATAGGTGTATAATTGAGAATAGCCTTTCAATCAACACAACATCATTATCATAATCATGGAAACTTCATTTATATTTCATTCATAAGTGTGTGTCTATGTGTGAATAGCCTTTCAACACACCACAATTACATCATAGTCATAATCACTTTATTCTCAAAGTATTCATAAAACATGTACATAAATCTCATGATCATATATAATTTTCATAATTTTCCCTTCAAGGACCATAGATCATATTCAATCAACACATCTAGAATTACCACATTAGACATGGATAACAACATAATTCAAGCAATCAATTTATAACATTCTACTTGCATCAATCCATACCCACACTTTGAGATCCAATTTGGGAAAATAGGGGAATTCAAGGATTCTGAGGAATTCAACTTAAAATCATATAAAATCATCAATATATCCATAAACAAACATATTAAATCATTAAAAATGAATTTGAAAGGAATCCATGAGATTGAAGTCAAACCCTAACTTTTGGGATTTCTTACTTCGAAATTGGGGTTTTGAAGGGGCTCCATAGTTGAAGGCTACCCATGGATGAAGAGCTACCATACATTATTGAAGATTTACCACGAATTTGAGGAGAAATTCTTGATTATTCAACCCTAGATTCACCTTTCTTCTTCTTTTTCCTTGGAGTTCTAGAGAGTTTATTTGGGGAAAGTTGGTTATTGATTTGGGTTTTGGGATTTTATAAGTAGAATAGGTTGTTTAAAGATTTAAAAAGGCTTATATAGGTGTTGTAAAACAACACAAAATGACCTCACTTGATACTAACTAAAATAGGAATTACCTAAACTACCCCTAACTTAACCGAAAAAAATAGCTTACAGGCCCCATCCACGACCACCACCCACGGGCCGTGGACTGACCCAAGGCCCATCCTGGTGGGTCGTGGGTTGGAGTCTGCAGCTACTAATCATGGCCCTTGACCCACGAGACCAGACCACAGAGCGTGGGTCCTGCTGTAGGTCAAGGTCTTGGGCTCAATTATGGGTACAACATTAGGGTCCTCCTCAAGTACCCTTGGTTGGTCCTTTGGGGTCGTACATGTACGTTTAACCCCTAAACCCCTCATTCTAAGTACGAGAAACAAATTTTATGACTCTAAACTTTACGACAAGCTCTAGTTAAGCCTACTAGTTTCCGGGGTGTTACATCTTAGCCAATATGGGAGTTCAGTTCTCTTTACTTTATCAGATCCATACCTGATAGTTTGAGAATTAGGACTTGGTGGAACTTCAAGATCGGGTGTTATCAGGTGATTCCTTTTTGCTTACCCTAGTTTAAGATGGGGTTTTGAGGCTTGCGGGTTGTATTTGTGTCCCGGGAGTTAAGGGTGTGATTTAGTTGATACTTCATGAGACCCATGATTCTAGATATTCCATTAATCATGGCACCGCGAAGATGTATCATTACTTGAGGCAGGATTACTGGTGGGCCGATATGAGGAGATATATTGCAGAATATTTGTCCCAATGCTTGAGTGGTCAGCAGGTGAAGACTAAGCATGCGAGACCCGGTGGTGAGTGTCAGAGATTATCTATTCCAGAGTGGAAGTGTGATCCCATCATTATGGACTTTCTGGTAAGTTTGCCTTAGACTTCTAGAGGTACTGACAACATTTGGGGTCATCGTTTGTCGATTGACCTAATCATCACATTTCCTCTATTTCTTTTCTTTATTCAGTGCCGAGAGGTTGGCACGTATCTACATTCGTGAGGTTTTTCATCTTCATGGTGTGTCAATCTCCATTATATCAAATCGATGTCCTCAGTTTACTTTAGCTTTTGGAGGACTTTTCAAGAAGAGTTGTGCACCCATGTTGATCTTAGCACTGTTTTTCACTCATAGATTGATGGTCAGTTTGAGCGTACTATTAAGGTGCTTGAGTATATGTTACAGGCTTGTGCTTTTGAGTTTGTAGGTCAATGGGACGAGTTCTTTCCTTTTGTGTAGCTTGCGTACAACAATAGCTACCATTCTAGCATCAAGATGGTCCCGTTTTAGGCCTTATATGGTAGGCGTAGTCGCTCTCCAGATGGTTGGTTTGAGTCTATACATCCTAGAGCGCGTGTCATAGACTTAATTCAGGAGGCCTTGGAGTAGGTGAGGGTGATTTAGTGTGTAAATGTAGAGTTTTTTCTAGAACGACAATTCATTCAGGTCCCAAACGAGTCCTGGACACCCTATCAAGGTTTTCTGGCCTTTGCCCTTTTTGCTGTCAATTGAGGCACACCCGCGTTCACGCTCCCACAACCATGTTCGCGGAAAGCTGTTGGGACGCATTGTCGTCCCTCTTTCGAAGATGATACTTGGCATGCACGGTCTCCTTGTGTTCGTGTCGGTCAGCCGTTAGGACTATTTAAGGCTGGTCGCGACCAGCTTGAGAAATAAAATTAGAATTGCAATATCTCATTTGTTTTAACTCCAATTTTGGTGATTCAAAGTGCCACACACTAGTAGTTTTTGGGACTATATGGTGGAGAAGTAGAATTATGTTAGTAATAGTCCTTTCCTCTTTTAATTTGAGTTTCGTTGTGTTGTTGTGTTA
The DNA here is from genome assembly GCA_036250405.1 of Solanum raphanifolium. Lineage (NCBI taxonomy): Eukaryota > Viridiplantae > Streptophyta > Magnoliopsida > Solanales > Solanaceae > Solanum > Solanum raphanifolium. Next base: position 20,264 of record JAJOOE010009614.1, on the reverse strand, counting down.
GCTATTTTTTTATCCTTGAATTATGTTCTATTTTGGGATATAAGTTCAAGGAATATATTAGGACCTTTTGATGAAGTCAATTCATGAATTTCTAGCATGAATCTCACAATTCCCATTTGACTTTAAAAATTGGTCCATCTCCGTTTTGGGTGATTTAGTGTCTAAGTGATCGTATTGATGTTTTAATCCTATTTTTGATAGTTTGGCAGTGTTCAACGGCTGTTCGAAAGGGAAAAGCTCTGGTCTTGTAATTTAGAGTAGGCGTGGTCAGCCTACAGGTAGGCTACTACTTCGTTTCTAATTAGATTGATCAGGAATATGTGAATTCATGATGATGATGAGTGTGAATTGGGGGTGGGACCTAGTTATTTCTACTTTTCTTCTTTGAAACCATGATCTAGGGTTGATTAATACTGTTTCGATGGTAGTACGATGCTGGTAGAGGGTAGTATGTGTGTTGTATCATTCTATGTGATTTACTTGTTTGGTTACATGTGTTTGCCTTAGTGTAGGATAGACTAATCTTGCCTTAGACGCATGCACCTTGTGACTATGGTATGTCTCCGACATTGTTTCGGATAGACTAGATCCTTGTAGATTTGAATAGTAGACTTGAGTTTGATAGTATGAGCCTTAGTTTAGGCATTAGCTCTGCTTGTTTGTTAAATAATGGATTCAAGTTATTATTTGAAGATAACGTGTGTCTGATCAATAAGTCTAGTGGTCAGAAATATTCTGAATTAAAATGTTGGGAAAAAGATTTTCCTTGAATCCATTTGAGAAGGAACACATAGCTTTTCTAAGTCATTCTACAATTGCGGAAATGTTGCACAAGAGATTTATTTTTAAAAACAGAAAAATGCAATAACTAAAGCCTTGATTCCCTTGGAGAAGGATCACATAGCTTTCCCAAGTCATTCTAATATTGTGGAAATGTGGCACAAGAGATTGGTGTTTAAATACATAAAAATTGTAATAACTAAAGCCTATATCTAAGCAACTACTTTGCGCATGATTCCATGATAAACAAACACTTGAAAATTCATATAGCCGACTTCAAGTTGTTTGGAACTGAGGTGTAGTTGTTGTTGTGTTGCACATAGTGTTGTTAATTGGTTTATCTTGTATTTTCGATGAAGTAATATTACTCCCCCTTAATGAGTGTAATGGATTAAACCTTTGTGTGCATGCACTTTGTTGAATCTGATATTCCACAACTACTTAATCACTGGCTATTGAAGATTGATTTTTCGGGTTGTAAAAAATTGTACGACTTATTGACCAATTTCTCATTGGCTGGTTGTCAGTTCTCTTTAGTTTTAGTAGTGGGCTATTAATAAGTAACTTAGCTTATCTTGTGAGTTGTGACACTAGTACAATTAACTAGTTTCTATGTGGATTGTTAAAAAAAAAAAATTGTATGTCTACACGTTTGCAGCCATGAAGATGTAAGAATCATAATAGTTAGCATAAAACAAAAAATTCAACCTAATTTTTGTTTCAAGCTTAATAAATATAAAATGGTTAAATTTTCAGTGTAATAGGCTAATAGTGACTAAATTGAATCACTGCTGAGAAATACCATATAACCGCTTGAATAGATGACATGATAAAAGCATTAATTTATCTATCAAATGGCAGAGTCCTCTTCGGGGATGTAAATGAGAAGATATATTGATAAAACTAAAATATTTAACAATCTTGAAAATGGAAACATTCAGCAATCCTGCATGAAACTAGTATAATGTACTAGGGCACAACACAAGCTTAATTGTTAATAGCCCATCAAAAGCAAGTGGGAATTGAATGAATAATTCAAAACTGTATGCATTTGATTCCAGGGAAAGCTATTGAAAAATGCATTAAATAATATGTATGAACCCATAATTTTAGAAACTATTTTTTCTTCTTATTTTGATTGTAATGGCAAATCAGGATTTAGGTTTGATTTTTTTACCATTCTTTTTAGTTTAATGTGAGCTTCAAAATTGTAGAGCATTAACATTTTTTTCGGGGGTGCATGACTTGGAAAACGTTACTGCCCTTCGAAACTAGCTTTTGACAAGTTTGGAAAATTGGAACGCGAAAAAAGAAACTTTGGGAACAAAATTCCTTATTAAACATAATTAGAAAATTCAATGAAGTCACTCAAGGTGTTTTTCCCCTTTTCTGATTTTTCTCGTCTAAACAGATCACTCAACACAAATGTTAGGGCTCAAGAAACATTAATAATTATACTTAACTAGGTGATTGTCGCCTTCGTTTTATATCAATGAGATCAATAGATCTATCTAGGAACATCTGACTTCTTTCATGATAATGCTACAACACTCTTTGTCACTTTCTTATAACCATAGGTTTGTTGGAAATCTTACCTAAAATATCTTCTTCATGAACACTTGTACGGAATTGATCAAGGCTTATACTTCACTACACACATTTGTAGAAAATTCTCCAAGCTCTAGGCGTGTCAAGAGACACTGTCCATAAGGATCTTTCACCCGGTATAGGTGTATCCCCTAGAATTCAACAAGCTATTCTTGTATACAATTAGAAGCCAGAAACTAACAAAGATTAAATAAAATAAACCCAGCAAAAGATGACACTACATACTAAACTAAAATTTCTACATACCATACTTTACTACAATAAGACATAGCATTGCAAACACTAACATTACTCTACGCACTGTTTATTAATTATATACTATTCGCCATAAAGAATTTATTTTCATTAACATCATACAAAACTCAAATAAAATCGCCAACCGACTTTTTCTAATAATCTCAGAAACACTTAATTAGTTCAAATAGTATGAACATATGCCACCTAAGTTAATACCAATATTTTTATATGTGAGTATAATAAGAAAAGTTTTTTTTCATTTCAAGAACGTAAGTAGTCTAGAATCAGAAGAATAAATAAATTATTCTTCTTCTTCAACTTGGGTATAGAACACAAGATTAAGTTGTTGGCACAAAAATGCTACAATTCAAATCTATCACCCAGTCTCACACATTAGCCACAAGATTCGCTGGAGAAACGACCACAATAATTTAAATGATCCGCTTTGTTGAATTTATTTTAACTTAACGGGATTATCATTTCTCCGAATCTTCTACCATATTGAGGGATATGTTAGCTTAATTTGACACACATTCACTAAGATATGTACATAATATAATCACACACATTATTAGCATGAGCACGTTCAAATGGAATACCAAGCTGCCACAATAGTTGTCCCCTAGCCAGCAAAGCTTTAAATTACCAAACTTCAGTTTATCCCCTAACCAGCAAAGCTTTAAATGATAAGTCGACCCCATCAAATCTTTTTATATCTACTATTTCTTTTTAACCGTGAAAAAAACTCTATTAATTTAATAATTAATTTTCCATAAGAATAAAATTTGTAAATATCCATATGTTTGTTGAAAATCTTATAGAAAATATCATCTTCATGAACACTTGTACGAAATTCACCAAGGCTTAATACTTCACTAGACACATTTGTAGAAAATTCTCCAAGTTTGAGGCGTGTCAAGAGACACCATCCTAAAGGATATTTCACCTGGTATAAGTGTATCCCCAGGATTCAACAAGCTCTTCTTGTATAATATTGGGTGTCACAAACTAACAAAGATTAAATAAAATAAACCTAAAAAAAGAATATAAAAGAAGGAGATAATATTTTGTTGATTGCTCCCTATATTTCCACCTTCTCTCAACAAGAACACATGAGGAATATATATACCACCACTAATTGTAATCCACGAACGGTTAAAAAAGTTACAGAGCCATAAGGGATGTTTAATGGAATATTAAAGACAAATCCATGAATTGATAGCAATTCTTTTCAAGAAATAGATGTTGCCAGCAGTTATAATTTGACCAACTTTAATGTTGATTTATGAGATAATTAACAGGATATTAACATCCATTTAATAGAATGAAGATGGATAATAATATGAATACTTCTTTTTTGAGATACAAGAATCATTTTTCCAACAACAGTAGTCCTTTTAGGGGTTTCTTAGGGACCGACCCACTCTATGAACTAATGCAGGAAACCTTCCACTATGATTCAAGCAAAGTGCAAAACAAAACTCTCTTAAATGCTAATTTTTTTGACTTTGCCTTTCTGCGCTCTATATTTTTTTGGTCTAGCTTCCTATGTTCTCATTTCTGATCAATAAAATTCTTCCTAAAATGGAGTTAACCTACTTGTGTTCAGTGACAAAGATAGCATAGCGGCATCGGGTTCGTTTGAACCTAGTACTTTCAGCGCAAGAAATAAATTTGTGTAAAAATGTACTAATAATGCAATAAATAATAGGTATGAACCAATAACTTTAGAAATATAATGGTTTCAATGCTAAAGGTTTTAGAATTCAACCCATAGAACTGAAATCCTGAAACCGTCGTTGCTTGTGTTGGCATGGAAGTCAGCTAATAAATTGCGGCTAGAACGATCACTATATTGAAATATCAAATTTCAGATCCCAGCCAAATGGACCAGCTGAAGCATCTCATCAGGTCTATATCACATTTAATTCGAAATTCTCCATCAAACCAAGGAATTGAAGGAAAAAAATAAAGAAAATAATACTTCCTAGTTGTAGATATTCGTATCTTTTTTAAGTATAATTTTTAAAGCTTCAAGTAATGGAATTTTTGTTGACTGATTCATTTATATGTTGAGAAAAAAACACTAAAAGTGGAAAACACCTTGAGTGATTTTGTAGTATTTTATGTTTCTATTTTATAAGGACCTAGTAAAATTACCCGTGCCTTAAGCGGAATTTAATATCACAAAATTTATAAAATAATTAATTAAATCCTTCCAGTCATTAAATCTAAAACACTATATTATCTTACGCAATAATGAACATTAATAATGTAAAGGAAAAAATAATTACAACATCTTTTCATTTATCCTTCAATCAATCATATTTGATTTGATTTTATAATTTATACTTTTTTCTTCAAGAAGTGTTAATATTTGATATTTTTAGAGAATCAAATGAACATCAACCTCAAATATTAAATTGTCTAATAAATAAATAATTATTGGTGAAGGGATAAATAAATTATAATAGGCAAAAAAAGTGAACTACCATTCTAATTTTAATGTGTAGAAAGTTTAGCCGTACCTTTTGCTTTACATATTATCATTTTAAAGTTCCTATTTAAATGTATCATAAGAAATTATTAAAATGAAAAATTAAAGGGAGAATGTATCATATTGGAAAACAATTCAACTTATTATATATACTTGAAAGGGAAAAATATTACACAAAATTATTCAGTTTGTTTGGGTGCTTTTTGAAAATCAACATACCAGAGTGATGGAGTTCAATTTGAAACTACAATTCTATTTCAATCGTTGTATCGAGAAACACATATATTACTTCAAGAAAAGTATTTACAAGTTGTAGTAAACTTGGGAATCTATCTATAATTCATATTGAATATAAGCAATCAATTTATTGTGTACCTATATGTGTCTTTGGGATTAAATGAGGCTCCACTGTAGTCATATTCCACTATAGTTCATCTGGCACTACATCCTTGAAGTCATATAAAAAGTTTATTAACTCTCGTCTTCTTTTCATATTTCAGTTCACACATCAAGGTACGCTAAGGTTTTTAATGTCTTTATGTCCTTATAATGTTACATAATTTGAATTTTGTCTTCAAGAGATGGTAGCATAGATCTTGAAGGGATTTTTTTTATTGTACCTTCGACAATTCCAGTAGAAAAAACTTATGTGAATACTCAATTTACGCGTGTTATATAATATGTAATTACAATAACTTTGCAGAAACATAAACAACAAAGTTTAAAGTACTCAAAAATAACAACTTATAACATAAGAAAAAAATAATGACTTTAAAAAAAAACAAGAATCTCTAGCAATAGAATTAAACAAAAAGAAAATATCAAACCACTAAATGCACAGTATCCCCTTAAAGAAGTTATTCCATTCTACTACCCGAGCTTTAAGGAATAGATCCTCTAAGGATAGAACGATTATATTCACTAGTGTATTGATACAAAAATAATGGTGTCAGTGAGCCACTCAACATGAGCAAAGTACATGAATATTTAATTGTGCAGAAGAACAAGAAGAAAAAGTTCAGAATTTTCGTTGTCTTAAAATGGGAGGAAATTCCTCTATTTATAAACAACAAAGGGTTGTGTGAACAAATGCTTACTATGCCTTATTGGAAAACTTACAACTATTCAGAAAGGTCACAACCTTTCATAAAAGTCACAAATTTTCATAATACTCGCAACTCTTCCTAAAAGTCGATTTTTCATAAAAATCAAAACTCTTCCTAAAAGTCGATTTTTCATAAAAATCACAACTTTTCATTAATATAGCAATTTTTCATATTTCATTCGCACCTTTTAAAATCCAACAACATGTACTTCGAATATGAATTCGAAGATCTAATAAATTACATTGACCTTGAATCTATATTATACCACCCTTAGAAAAAAAATGATTAACTCAAATCACCAAAGGTAAATTAAGATTATCGAAAAATAGTAGACTAATGCGCATAAAACAATGCAAGTATACATAGGATTATAGGAGAAGCATTCATAATTCCAAAATTAAAAATAAAATTTAGGTGCAACTGTTATATATACATCTGAGCCAGCTAACTCACATAGTTTTGCCCAATATTTCATTCTGGTACCAGTTTGTTAAACATAAGTTCAGTTTGGTATTCCTCTCTGTCGATCAGTTGCTTAAGTAAGTTAAAAGGGAGGCTAATATTTATATATATGGAAGATTTAGTGGAGACTTAATTTTTAAGATTGTTGTGACAATTGTGAAGGTTTTAGAGAGGAGGGAAAGACTATTTTGGAAATATAAAAATTAAAAGGAAATCCTCATTTGTGGTTGCACCACGTAGGATGGCCGAAGGTTCCAACAACGTGTACTTCAAATATAAATTTAAAGCTCTAATATATGGAATGACCTTCAATCTATATTGTACCACTCCTTGACAAAAAATGATAAACTCAAATCACCAAAGGTTCACTAAGATTATCGAGAAACAATAGACTAATGTATGCAACAAAGCAAGTATATATAGATAAAGGAGAACCATAGAAAATTCCAAAATTAAAAAGAAAATTCTCAAGGTATAACTATTGTATATCCATCTAAGCCACCTAACTCACATAGTTTGGCCCAATATTTCATTTTGATACCAGTGGGTTAAACTTAAATTTGGCCTAGTATTCCTATCTGGCGATCAGTTGCATAAGAATGTTCAAAGGGGAGGCTGATATTTATACATATGGAATATTTGGTGGACACTTAATTTGTAAGACGGTGATGACGGTTGTGAAGGTTTCTGTGACCAAAATTTCTTTTCATGATTCAATTTTGCATATGTGCCACAAACTTGTTTAGAAGAGCAGTAAAGTTTTGCATGTCATGCACTCCCCAAAAAATGATAATGTTCTATAATCTTAAAGCCCACATAGACCAAAATCAAGGAAACATAAAAGTGAAAACAATAGGAAACCAAAAGAATGTTAGAAAGAATCAATACCTAAATCTTGATCTGCTATTAAAAGCAAAACCAGAAGAAAAAATAGTTTGACCATTCAAAGAAGTTTAGGTCTCCTTCTAATTCCTTTTTTACCTACACCTGAAAAGAGGGATTCACATTTTGGTTGAATATATACAGATATATGCAGGTGGTGGAGAATAATCTAATAGAATCGACAAGACTACATCACATTTTCTAAATACTTCTTTTGGATGATTAGGCGAAAAATAATTAGAAGTTAAGTCATTTATGTAGTGTAAAAAGAATATTTTCATACCACGAGAAAAAACAATCTGAACAAAAAGAACTTTTCTAAATAAAAATGTAATGAACGTCCATGTCATTTCTGCTATTTTTTGAGTTTTTCATCATTTAGGGATTTTCTATAGCGAATCTATGTCATTCATTTGGGTTTTATGCTAGTTTCTATGTTTTGGAGTCTCTAAAACTCTAACATTTAACTTTGGTCAAGAATTTAGGAAGACGACTTCAGAATGAAATTTTGGCAGTTGCATCCGCTCTGGAAGGGCAATTTTAGGCTAAGGGCATGATCGGTACTGGTATGATTTTGTGTCATTAGACATTTAAACTTTGAAGCTTAAGCCAAGGTTTGACTTTAGTCAAAATTCTTACTAAGCATGCTTGAATATGTTCTTGATCAGCCACCGGGGCTAGGAATAGCCCACGCACCCCCCATACCAACAATGGCAACTGGATCTTTATGCAATAATTGCCAAACTTTTGAATGTGCTCGGCGCCAAGCAGCAGGCTCCTGATCCTGCACTTGTACCTGCTCCAGAACTAGCACTGGTACCTACGCTAGCACCAGTTCAGGAGGATCAGCCTACAACAGAGGCCCTAGGGCCCATATACCACCTGAGGATGCCCAGCCAATGATCGCGATAGGAACCCTATTGCTAGAGGATTAGAAGATGCTCGGAGTGTTCTAGAAGCTTTCATCTCTGAATTTTTCTAGGGCTTTGGGTGAGGAAACCCACGAGTTTCTGACAACTTTTTGGGAGCGGGTGTCCAATTTGGGTCTTGGGGGGTTGAGAGGGGCCGACTTCACTGCATATCAATCGGATGGGCCATCCAGATAGTGATGGCATACATTTATCGAGATTAGGCCAGTTGTTTCCCCTTCATTAACCTGGACCGAGTTTTTGAGGACTTCTTAGCCTGATTTATCCCTCATAGTGGTCGAGATCGCCTTCGGGATCAGTTTTCAAGGTTGGAGTTGTGATCCATGACAGTGTCAGAGTTTAAGGTGAGGTTTCATGAGCTCTCCCATTATGCCTCAATGATCATACCTACTGAGCAGGAGAGAGTTCGATGTTGTTTTGGTGGGTTGAGGTTTCCGCATCGTATTGAGACTCAGTCGATGGTCTTCGCACGTCATTCTTTTCTTGATATTTCTAATCTCACCCACACTATTGAGGAGCCCGATCGTGAGGCCTAAGAGGGAATCAAACAAAAGAGCTAAATATGATGGTAGCTACAGCTGGTGCCTTTATTGGCGAAGGAGCTCCTATGATGGGTCAGGCAGTATTATCAGTTGGACCAGTCTAGCTAGTCAGTGTAGGCATCATTATAGGCTTCAGAGGGAGACCGATATTGTCCGAGTCAGATTGGCTCCAGTTAGAGTCATGTGTCCTAGTTTTGTGCTTTTAGCTGTGGTCATCATTTTTCTAGGGGAAGATCATCATCAATTTGCTTTGATTGTGGTGAGTTGAGTCACTGCTCTAGTGATTGTCCTATGCATAGGCGGATTGCTCATGCTCCATAGACAACTCTACCAGCTCCACGAGTAGCACCTCTAGATAGGGGTCGAGGTTAGGTTGTAGGACTGATGGCTAGGGCAGATGAGGACAGGGCCATTTCTATATGCAGTTGCAGTGAGGGCGAAGTCTGAGGCATTTGACCATATGATCACATGTACGATTCTATTATGCCATCATCCCACGTAGGCTTTATATAATCATCGTTCTACTTATTATTATGTGTTTGTTTATTATGTTTCTCGTTTGGATATGAATTCTAAGCCTACGACAGTGTCGTTGTGTGCGTCGATCCCTATGGTTTAGTCTTTAGTAATTGATCAAGTGTTACAGTTTTACATAGTTACTATCATGGGGCGTGACACCCAACTAACCTTATTGTTAGATTCTTGAATTTGATGTGATTCTTTCCATGGACTGCTATCCCATTATCATGCAGTTTATGATTGTTTCTTCTAGACCGTTACTTTCGTCATTCCTTGTATTCCTTTGGTGGGTGGAAGGGCTCCAATAGTAGCATAATGAGTCGGAGATTTCGATTCATTAAGGGTTTAATATTCTGGGATTTAGTGTCCTCAATGCCTATTTTATGCTCATAACTGATGCTTAAATGTTAATATGCAGTAATGAACACAAAAGAGTAAGGTAAGGACATTACAAGGCAAATTGGAGTGAAAAAACTGAAAAAGTTGAAGGAAAGAAAAGCTGGTACTCGCCAAAGCCACTCGGTGAGTCGCCGAGTGGACCTTTTGCTCACCTAAAGATCCAGCATGCTAGCTGATGAGTCCACAAATTGGACTGATTTCGGGCTTTATTTTGATAGAAATACTGTTCTCAAATTATTATTTTGTCTCAATATCTGATGAAAACTCTTAAGTTTAAGGTATTTGAAGTTTTGGTGGAAGCATAGACACTTAGGCGCAAAAAAGAACAAAAAGGCTGAAACGAACAAAGAAGTTGAAGCCTGGGAATCGCCAAGTATACTTGGCGATTCGCCGAAGGGACACACTCCGCCACTTGTTCCAGTACGCGAAGCCCTGAAGAATCAGGATCTAAAAGGCGATGAAAGGAGCAGTCAGCATTTCGCCAAATAGATCCGAGAAGCAGTACTATGTTGCCCAACGACACAAAGTACAATGATACTGAAGGCTAGTGCAAGACAGCGACGAACTACACCAAAGGGCAAATCGTCGAGTTAATCGGCGATTCCGACTAACCTCGCCGAAAGATCCGCCAGCCCTATTTTCTGAAGTTTATAAATACTAAACTTGTTATTAATTTTTAAAGAGTCGTACATTAATTTTTATTTCCACAATAGAATAGTACTTTTGGGTATTTTTCTCTCAAGTTTTGAGAGGGTTTTGGGAACTTGAAGAAATGAGTTCATCTTCCCCAAGTTGAAGTGGGTCTTCTGTATTCTCCTACCTTTTCTTAAATCAAGGTTTAATTTCTTATACCCATTTGATTTTTCTATCATTTTAGGTATAATTTCTTATTTCTTGATGTGTGGCTAAAAACCCCATTCTTGGGGTGTGATTTACCAAATATGTGTTGATATTATTGTAGGGTCTTGCTTACTGATAGGTTAGATGCATTTTAATGGTGATTTCACCTAGTGGTTGTGGTTTAATTTAATGTATTTGTAGTTGCAAATACAAAACCACCCATGTATTTTTGGCTTGCCCGAGAGGGAGGTCGCGAAACCAAGACCACTAGACTGATGGCTTAAGAAGTGGGTCGACATGAGGTTCAGCCCAAGAGGGTAAGCCCTAGTCCCATATCCTAACACTCTGCTCGAGAGAGTGAGTGGGGTAAGGCGTAGGCTGGACATCATGCGGCAAATGGGTGTCCGAGAGGAATGCTTTTGAAACGGGGTAAGTTGCCCGAGAGGGAACTTATTTCCATCTAAAGCTTAGCCTAGTCACTATTATCTTGCAAATTTCCTAGAAAGCATGTACCCAATGATTTATCTCAACTTGTATTGCGGTCACACCCCAATAACTCTTCCCCATACTTGATTTTCTTGTTATTTTTGTTGTTTTTACTACTTGTGACAAAACCCCCAAATTGATATTTGACACTTTTGTGTCACCCATTTAATTTACCATGTTTTTAATCGTAAATGTCTTTAGCTACAACTAGTTTGAACTAAATTTTATTTTTCTGTTAATTCTCAAAACCACTCCCTTGGGACACGTCCCCAACCTTTAGTTGGGTTACTATATTATCGACGATAGTAGACACTCATACCATAGATTAGTGTCGTTGGTCACAATAAGCATCAAAATGGCGCCGCGCCGGGGAGTGGTGTTATTTGGGAATGCTTAGTTAAGTAGAATTTATGTTTTTAACAGTTGTAGTTTTACTAACTTAATTTTTAGTTTTGTTTTTCCTGTTTGTGTGTTGAATCAGGAATAATGAGTGTGAATGATGACAAAGGTCCCAAATGGACCAAGTGCTATCTTCTCTCTACCCAGAGCCAAAAGAGGGGTGGCCTCATGAAAATGAGGCAAACCTCACTAATGGAACTTGAGTGAGGAGTTGCATCCTGCCACGACGTTCAATAAGGAACTTCTTTGGAGGCGACCTAAGGTTTTACCGCTTTATTTTTGCTTTAAGAAATAATGGTGTGTTGTTTGTGTAGGTCAGAGTATGGAAAGTGAGTGGAAAGTGCAAAAGGGCGAGCCAAAGGTCCAGTCGGCGCATAGCTGAAGAAGTCGGCGACCCCGAATTAAACCACCGTTGGACTAAAGACAACTTCAAAGTGGATTTTGTAAAACTCGGTGTGCCCAAGAACTTATTGGCGAATCGCCGACTTGGTCGGCGATTGCGATCTAGTCCGCCATTTGAACCCCTTGTTTAACTGGAGGTCGAGTAAAACTCGGCGAGGTAAGTATCCACTCGGTGAGTCACTGAATGGATCGGCGACCACAACTAATGTCGCCGAATGGGCGAGAACTGGACGGTTTCTTAACAGGCCAAATGTTTAAACTTCCAACTCTTTCACTTTCCCTCGCTTTTAATCTTCCAAATCTCGCACCTAGTTAGTATTTTAAATATTTTTATATTCCATAAGTATTTTGGTTGTTGATTTGTGCTCGGAGTTGGATTTCATTGCCGCCTAGCATTTCAAAGTACTTTAATCGGCACAAAGGTTGGTTTTTCGAACCCTGAGTTTACTTTCAAAAATTTGGTACTCATTTACAATGATCTTATCATATTGTTGTGTGCTGGTCCTTTGGAGGTTACTCTGGGCATTGATGCCCATATTCAGAGCACTACACCGGGTACTGAGGCCCCAACAGATGGAGCGACTACGTAGACATGATATCTCTTTACCTCCCTCTCTGTTTTTCTCTATTTTTACTTTTGGATACTTTCATTTGCATTTGAGAGTTTTTATTTGTGGTAGGGTGAGGCTCACCGTTGTGTGTTGTTTTGAATGTTGTCTTGCGTACATATTTGGGCTGTTTTGCTTGAAATTATTTTATACTGCTTGTGCGAATGTTTGAGCTTGTGGCTCCTTTTTGTTTTAAATTGCAAAACGATTTTGACCCTTCCGAAAAAAAATTATTTTTCAAAAAAATTTGCCACCTCTTGTGATTAAAAGTGGTTGTTCTCTTGGAAATTTGAGTCTTGGTTCCGATCAATACCGATGACTTGAATAGTGCTTACCATCGAACGAACATGAATGTACGGCTACGATGAGGCCAAATGAAGTTGCATAGACAATATGTGAACTCTTTGCATCTCTTTATGATTAGCCATTTATCGAATTGATTCTCTTGTAATACCGTTGCACACTAGCGAAAGTGTGTAGTCTTGTTTGACTTAGCTGTCGATGCCTTGTATGATGAGCTTACTTTGAACCTTTCATGAATAAACATAGAATTTGCCCCGTTAGTCTAATTGATTTAGTAAGGTGTGCTCTTGAGATGATCTGAGGCAACTGTTGAAGAGTGTGAGCCAATTTGACATATACCTCTTTTGTGGCCTACCCGTGAGCGTGTGAAATTCTTTTGAACACCCCTTGAGCCTTACTTTTCTTTGGAAGAACCTTAGACCGTACTTGATCCACTACCTATAATCCTCTTGATTTGTGGTTTACTGAATAGTCAACTTAGGCCAATAGCCTAAGTTGGGGTGTGGTGAAAAAGGAAAAGGAGAAGTCAAGAAGTGCAAGAAAAGTCTCCCTTAACCAATGGTGTTGCGGAAAAAATGGAAACCCACCATCTAAAAAACAAACTGTGGAATAAAATACACAAGAAGTCGGGTTTCCAAGCAATCCATGGAGGTGAATAAAAAGATGACTTAGAAGCACTAGAAAAAGAATTGATAAAGGAAAAGAAGGGAATGCTTTGAGAATACCACATCTCATGAGGAAAAAGTCACTGAGCCTAAATGACCATACATTTGCACTCAGCCCCATTACAAGCCTTAGAAAGACCATTTTGATCTTGAGTGAGCCGAACCGAAAATCGATTAGAAATTAAGGCAAACTTATGGGTGAAAACATGCATTGTTCCTCTTTTTGAGTGTGAGCGTTGCATCTGATTCCTGATCTTTAATTGATTAACCTCTTCGTGTGAATGAGGAATCATTCTTTATGTGAGGGCATTTAGATACTTTTTGTTGAGCTTGAACTTGCACAAGTAGCAAGTATTACGAGAATGAGAATCTTTGGTAGTGGTGTGTCACAACTTGAATCTTTGAATACGAAGTTGATCTTTGCGTAAGTAATTTGAGTCTTCTTGTGTATGTTCATGATTTAGTCTTGTGTAGCACTATTTGAGACACCTTGTTGAACGGATGAACTTGAGTTTGATTGAGGACAAGCAAAAGTCTAAGTTGTGGGTGTTGATGAGTCCACGAATTGGACTCATTTAGGGATTTATTTTGATAGAAATAGTGTCCACAAATTCTTATTTTCTCTCAATATCTGATGAAAACTCTTAAGCTTCAGGTATTTGAAGTTTTGGTGGAAGCATGGACACTTAGGCGCAAAAAGGAACAAAAAGGTTGAAACGAACGAAGAAGCTGAAGCCTGGGGATCGCCAAGCACACTTGGCGATTCGCCGAAGGGACACACTCCGCCTCTTGTTCCAGTACGCGAATCCCTAAAGAAGTAGGATAAAAAAGGCGATGAAAGGAGCAGTTGGCATTTCGCCGAATATATCAGCGAAGTAGTGCTATGTCGCCCAATGACATAGAAGGCTAGTGCAAGATGGCGACGAACTACACCAAAGGGCGAATCACAGAGTTAATTGGCAAATCACTAAGTTAATTGGCGATTCTGACTAACCTCGCTGAAAGATCTGCCAGCACTATTTTCTGAAGTCTCTAAAAACTAAAATTAATATTAATTTTTAAAAAGTCGAACATTAATTTTAATTTCCACAATAGAATAGTACTTTTTGGTATTTTTCTTTCAAGTTTGGAGAGCGTTTTGGGAACTTGAAGAAAAAAGTTCAACTTTCCCAAGTTAGAAGTGAGTCTTCTCTATTCTTCTTCCTTTGCTTAAATCAAGGTTTAATTTCTTCTACTCATTTGATTTCTCTATCATTTTAGGTATAATTTCTTATTTCTTGATGTGTGGCTAAAAACCCCATTCTTGGGGTGTGATTTACCAAATATGTGTTGATATTATTGTTGGGTCTTGTTTTCTGATAGGTTAGATGCATTTTAATGGTGATTTCACCTAGTGGTTGTGGTTTATTTTAATGGGTTTGTAGTTGCAAATACGAAACCACACATGTGTTTTCGGCTTGCCCGAGAGGGAGGTCGCGAAACCAAGACCACTAGACTAATGGCCTAAAGAGTGGGTCGACATGAGGTTCAGCCCAAGAGGGTGAGTCCTAGTCCCATATCCTAACACTCAGCTCGAGAGAGTGAGAGGGGTAAGGCGTAGGCTGGCATTCATGCGGCAAATGGGTGTCCAAGAGGAACGCATTTGGAACAGGGTAAGTTGCCCGAGAGGGAACTTATTTCCATGTAAAGCTTATCCTAGTTACTATTATCTTGCAAATTTTCTATTGAAAGCATGTACCCAACGATTTATCTCAACTTGTATTGCGGTCACACCCTAAGAACTCTTTTCGATATTTGATTTTCTTGTTATTTTTGTTGTTTTTACTACTTGGAACAAAACCCTCAAATTGATATTTGACACTTTTGTGTCACCCCCTTTAATTTACCATGTTTTTAATCGTGAATGTCTTTAGCTACGACTAGTTAGAACTAAATTTTTATTTTTCTATTAATTCTCAAAACCACTCCCTTGGGACATGACCCCAACCTTTAGTTGGGTTATTATATTATCAACGATCGTAGACACTCGTACCGTAGGTTAGTGTCGTTGGTCACGATATGTATCACTAGCCCATGGGGAAAACCAATTTGGCGATCAAACATGTAATTCGGTGACTCACCAAAGAGATCGGCTATACCGATTTAGCTCGCCTAATGTTACAGAACGAGGTGATAAAAACCCATGCCAAGAAGGTGAGAAGAGGAGCACTCGGTGCGTTCACGTATTGTTGGCTGGTTAGGCGAACTTGACTCAATTCATCGAAAGTTACAAATCGATTTGCTGAAAAAGACACGTCAAAATGGCAAGAAGAGGATCACTCAGAGCGTCAGAGAGCCCGACTTACTTCGCTGAGTGGACTCCGTACTAAAATTCTGGAAACGTATATGTAATTTTAAAAGAAGAGAGGGAGTTTGCACATTGTTTACTTCTAGGTTTTTGATCTTTTACATTCTATGACATTGTTTTTACATTTTTGAGTGGAGATTTATGGATTATGAGACTTTTAGCCTAGTTTCTAGCATTTGGAGACTAGCGGATCATTGTGAAACCTGATGGAAAACTTCATTGGTAATGATTTCGTGTTCTTTATTATGTTTGGCTTAAACCCCCATTCTCGGGGGTGTGATTATGTAGTTGAATGCATTAATTAGCTAATGGATATTGTTAGTTACTGATTTTATTGTTGTTTTGAAGTGGGTTCAATTAATAGTTCATGTTTTAATTGAGGAATTGTATTTGCAAATGTAATTTTATCTTATTACTCAATATTTTCTTGAGAAAGAGGTGTTAGAGTCAAATGATTAGTTGATGATTGTATCGATCGTATTATTACGAATCTAGCATGATAATGTGGGTCCAAATGCAATCGAACAAATCTAGCTTGAAAAAGTGGACTAATTAAGGTAATGGGTTGTTAAGGTTCGAAAGAACTCACTTGATTCGCAATAGTTGATTGAGAAATGGCTATTGCACTCAAAACCTAGCCTACCCACCAAGATTCAACATCTTTGAGTAACTAGTAATCACCCATTATGAAAAATTAGCATTCGATTTATCACACTCCCAAGAAACCTTTTCCATTTGTTTACTTCCAGTTTTAGTATTCATAAATTGGTTACTTGAATCCCCCTTTTTTATTTGACATTAATTGTCAAAACTTTGTGGTTTACTTTAAAGTGGCAAAACTTCTACCTCTACAAATGATTAGTACACAATTTTACTTCTTAGTCGAATTCTTTACTGTATCACTCCTTGTGGGATCGACCCCAACTCTTAGTTGGATTTATACTTGTTAGCAACCGCCTATACTTAGAATCGGATGAACTTTAGTTGAGCGTTATCAAAAATGGCGGCGCTGTTGGGGAGTGGTGTTTAGAATTCTTTTATTGAAGATTAATCGTGAACTGATTTTGTTGTGATTGAATTATCTTATTTGTGTTGTTTGTTGGCTGCTCTTAAACATGTGAAGAGATGAGTGTCAATGAGTGGAATGCTATCCAACTTGAGAAAAACGATGACATCGGGATTTGCATGATGTCAATGAGGATCAGTTAGGAAGTGCAGGTGATATTCTATTGCCTTCGACTATAGGAAATGCGGTATTTCATATGACCTGCAACATTAATGTTGGAGTTGTTGCAAATGAAGTGGCTCTTTGGAGGACTAGCTCATGAAGACCCTCATGACAACATTTGAAACTTTGTGTATGTGTGTGGGCCATTTTCTTTCAAGAACATCACCCAAGAGTCAGTCCGACTTCGTTTGTTTCCCTCTCGCTAATAGGGGAAGCAACAAAGTGGTTAACCGAGTTACCAAGAGAGTCAATTGCCTCTTGGAAGGATCTCACTGATGCGTTTTATGAAAGCTTTTTCCCTCCTTCAAAGATGGTTAAGTTGAGGGATAGCATTTAGAACTTCAAGCATGTTGATGGCAAGCCCATCCACGAGATGTGGTTGAGGTTCCAAAAGTTGTTTCTCCAATGTCCAACTCACGGGCTATCAGATAATGCGTTATTGCAATATTTTTACCAGAGCGTTGATACGGTCGAAAAAGGTGTTGTTGACCAGGCTATTCGATATGGAATCATGAGGCAACCGTTTGACATAGCATTAGCCCTCTTTGGTGAGATGACAAAAATCAATCATGCATGGTACACAAGAGAGAATCAGGTGTTGCCTCTTAATTTTGGGATGACAAAGGAACAATTCAAAAAGAATCAAGAGCGAGATGAAAATATGGCCAAAATGATGACCCAAATGGATTTATTGACGAAATATGTCATGGGAAGTGGTTCCAAGGCTGTGAATGCGGTCGGAATTAGTGGAATAAATCCTTATAAAGCACACTTTGAGGCTATGTACAATGAAGAAGTGTATTTCTTGGCAAATCGGACAGGGGTTCTCGTTTAAACTATCCATGGAGGGGTGGGAATCTAGGTTGGAACAGAGACCACGATGATGGTTGGAGAGACCGAGATAGGGAATGGCATGACTGTGGTACAAATTGGAGGGAGAGGGATGGCGATAAAGATCGTTATATGCCTCCTCATGGGCGTCAAAAGCCAAAAGAGCCATTAGCTGATCCTGAAAATTTCCGCACCAAGGATATTTTTGTTCGCATCCTCAACAAAGTGGAAGGATCGGACAAAATGTTAAAGGAAATGAAAGATGACGCCTCTTCTCTGAACCTGACGGTTACTTCACTCGGTGTCTATTAAATAGTAGGAAACACAAATGGGTCAAATCTCGACTAATTTGAACCCAAGACAAAAAAAAAGGTTTATTGAGTGATACCATGGGTAACCCAAAAGAATAAAGCTTAAAAGTGTGTCTTCATCGTGCCACGATATTAAACAAGGCGCTTCTAGGGAGGCAACCCAAGTTTTAGTTTTTGTTATTTGAATAACAGTTGTTGGATGTGTAGGTTGAATAATTCATTTTTTGGAGAAATAGACAATTGGGCGAGCTCAGGACCCATTCGGCGACTTGCCGAGTGGGTCAACGAGCTTGATGCGGATCACCTTTTTGACCGACGAAATGGTTGGAGTTCTGGTATGTTCGGCAGGCAAAGTGCCAAATGGCGCTTCGCCTAGTGGGTCGGTGACATAAGTAACCATCGTCGATGGAGGAGGAAACTACAAGAGGCTTCCAACCGTTTTAAATTCAAAAATCCTTTTTATTTTGCAGTTTTTGACCATTGTACTCTTTCAACTTCATATTAGATCATAATTTTTGTTAAGTTTATACGTGGCTGTCGCTACGTGGTTAGAATTCATTGCTTTACTTGCTTTCACCTTTGCCCGTGCTGTTTATTTATCTGTTTCTGAGGTTGGTGTCTTGAATTTGCTTTAATTTCTTTCCATATCCTAATCATGTTCATGTAGTTGTTGGATCTATTGTATGCCCTTGTGTGATTAAATGATTAGTTAAATATTTTTGGGTAAATCAAGCATGTTAGATTTTTTGTCCTGTTTAAATTTATATTTCGGGTCTAAATTGTTTGAATGGAAGTTGTACATATTAGGTTTGTTGTGGGCGAAGTATAATTAACCTGAATTACACTGAACAACTTAATTTGACTAATGATAGATCGGGTGACATCGTTCTTAAGAGAAAAAGTCTGTTACTGGTCGATTCTAGATAAATTAGGGGAACTCTAAGTACCCCGGAGTTGGTAATGATATGGTCTAGGTGTTCATTCCATTAATTGGGGGTTTAATTTGGTTATCGTAGACTGTGGGTTGAAAATTGAGGGTCGGGATAAAAATATGGGACTAGAGGCCAGTCGGCGAGCTTAGCCGAGCTCGCCAAATTACTTGGCAGTTTGCTAACTAACTCCTTGCATCACCATTTTTCCCAAAAATATAGTTGTTGGATTCTATAAAATTCTACGATACACATGTGCTCACTGAATGCCTTTGCCCTCACCTTTTGGAAGCCCAATTTTTAAGGATTCTTTCTGTAAAAATTTGGCGAGCCATTTTTGCCTCGCCGAATAGGCTTTGACCTCACCGATTTGTCTGAAATTTTGTAATTTTTATTGTGTTACTTTTGGTGAGCTACCTGAATCTTGCCGATTGACTTTGGTGACTCATCGAATTGGTTGGCGAGTTTTTCTGCAGTTTCACATCTTAATACTTCACTAACTCTTTCAAACCGCATTTGTTTGATTTGTGTTGTTTTGCTGATATGGTTAGACCTAAGGTTCTTGGAAGGGGTCCACCACACAAAAAAGAAGTAAGATGGGCAGTCATTGCTGCGGAGATTGCCCATCCAAGATCAATGACACCCAAACTTCCTCCGACAGGGGAGAGGGTGCAGACAAAGGCAAAAGACCTGCAGAGCCATGTTTTAGTAATTTTAGCTTGGACA
Source organism: Solanum raphanifolium (assembly GCA_036250405.1). NCBI lineage: Eukaryota > Viridiplantae > Streptophyta > Magnoliopsida > Solanales > Solanaceae > Solanum > Solanum raphanifolium. Next base: position 228 of record JAJOOE010009614.1, on the reverse strand, counting down.
GCATGGGTGTCTACTCCACCCACCTTACAACATCTACGTCTAATAGTGAGGAAGAGGTTGGGTCTAGAACACTGGTCTATGAGTCAGAACAACAGGATGATTTGTAATGACCCTCCAGGTCATTTTTAAATTAAAGAATTCTTTTCCTCGTATAGAGCATTCCTGTAGCGACCCCAAGTCATTTATGACTTGCTGGCACTGACTGTTCGGTCGCCTGGTCGTTCGTTT
>JAJOOE010009613.1:0-26960 GCA_036250405.1 Solanum raphanifolium | reverse complement strand
CACTCATATTATTCTATGTCTAGCCTATACCCAAAAACTCACCTAATTCTATAATCAATTTCCTAAAGTTCAAACCTAGGGGTAAATCTTAATTCCTCCAATTAGCATAATTTTAATGATATTCAACGAATTACAATACTCCTAATATTTAATTACTTATCTCAATATATTAAAACATAAATTTATAATATAATAATGTAAGAAACATTCAAATCCCATCAAATTATACGATCCCAGTAGTCAACTTTCAACATAGAATAAGCAGAACCTTATTTCTTCTAATGACCCATTCATAATTGCCCCATTATGTTGTCATCATTACTTATAGTAATTTTGCCCACTATCTTATTCCATTCCAGAATTAACACCACACATATGGCAAATATAACGACAACAATATTTAACTGAGAGATAAGTTAGGTCCTAAATTAAACCATGAATTCTACTGAATTGAACCACTGCAATAGGTTGCAACGGCAGTAAACACACGCCTAACACCCATAATTTAATTCTCTCACCCCAACATATATGATACCAGAAACTAAACTCATTCCATATTCATATATATATATATATATATATATTATACCCATCGGCACATTACGCCATGAATTTCCACTCAAATTTGTCCTTACTTCTTAAAATAATCTCACTGGAAATTAACAGATTACTGGGAGCCAATCTTGTCTCCAACCCAACGCCACTATCTACACTCAATTCCAACCCAACCTTAATTATATAATAATAATAATCACCCTACTATTAATGAAGGACATGAAAATTACCTGGATGTCGTTCTTCCCAGGTAGATGCGCCGCAAGTATTATTTTCTTGCCTGATTTTTTTATTACCCTAATTATTAAAAGACTAATTATAAAAGTGGCAAAAATGACCCCCTATTAATTTTAATGTTATTTTTTTTAACCACCAACTAAAGTAATTATTAAAACCACTCCACTGAATTCATTATTGTAGTTATGAATAGTTCAAAATACTATTTAAAATCTATCGAAAAGTATTTTATGAAATAAAAATCTCTAGTACTCAAAACGACCAAATGAGTGGTTAAATTTATTTTTGCGTTGATTTGTGAAATGCCTTCAATATTATTAAACTCTACCTAACATATTGGCTTCACCAACTTAAATATACATATTTTGTTGTGTTATAAAGTCAGGAGCCATTTGAGGTACTATGATGTTACTATTGCAACGTAAGCCAATCAGATTGAGTCCTTATCTAGTCTATCAAAGAAAAAAAATAAGTGGTCATCTCATCTTGTCAATCAAATCTAGTTTTCCTTATCGTAGTTCATTTTTCTTTTGTTTAAACAAAAATATACCTTATCAATCAAAGAAAAAAAAGTAAGTGGTACTCTCATCTTGTCAATCAAATCTAGTTTTTTTATTGTGATTCGTTTTGCAAAAAATATATTTGGCAGGACACTATTTTGGCACGAATTACACAATCTTATTTTTGGGGGGTAAGGTCTTAATTAAAGGAGGTAGGTAAGGGTGTTGCTGTAAATACATTTTTTCTTGCACCCAAAATGCCCTCTAAAGGTACACCACTAAAAAAAAAAGTCTTAAACCACTAGATGATTTTAAGAAATTACACTGCCTAATAATTTTTGTAAAAATTAAAAGAATCTCATAGTGTAAGATATAAATTACATCCTATCCCAACTAATTTACATTTTACAAAAAAATCCCTTAAAAGGTAGGCAAATGATACCTAGCTACCATTTCAATACATTATAATTGATACAAGGTAAACAAATTATTGTTGCGCTAAAAAAGGAAAAAAAAAACGTAATAATTAATTCTGTTAATTTAATTAGCTTGATTTATGCCTAACTGATCCTAAACAATCTATATCTTAATAGGTAATCTACTCAGACATTACAAATTTCAAATTTCAAAATTATATCTTCAACATTGAAGAACAATTTGTGAACATCCATCGATTTAGAAAAAGTGAGAAATACGAATAAAACTCTGAATTTTTTATGATACAAGATGAATATATCAATTTTACTGACGCATTCAGGAATTTGGATCAGCGAAGTGAAATATGAAAGTTACAAAAGTGACGGAATCGTTGTTGGACAATCAATTTCGTTTTTGAATCTCAAAGCAACAATTTCAGCCGAGTTGGATATCGATGTATCAAGGAAAAACATTGAAATTCGTTACATCATAAAAGGTAACTCGTCTTCGATGAAAATTAAGAACGACATGGGTGTTAAACTTTATTTAGAAGTGAAAAAAGGTACCGAGCCAGGATTTGCAATGTATCTATTATGCATTGACACAAGTGAAAAGATTGGCGGTGATGTACATAACTTTGATGGAACATGCGGAGAAATTACGTGTGTAGAAGGCACAACACAGGAAACAGAAGCTCTTGTGGTGGTTGAATCAAGAATTTGTGATTTGTATTATATTCCAGAATTGGAAGTTACAAATTACATAATTTATTCAAATAGTATAGAGGTGAAGACAGGTCAGTTATATAAGGATAAAGAAACATTCATAGATGTGATGGCGAAATATAAGATAAAGAACAACTTCAATTGCAAAGTAAATGTAATACCCCGAAAACTAACAGACCAAACTCGAGCTACAAGCTAGGGTTCTATGGTGTGTCGTAGATGAGACTTTATGTGTTGTGAATGAGGAGCTTAATGGTAAGGCATCAAGGTGTGCATTAGACCTAGTAGCCTAGATGATATATAGGTGTTTGGTGGTACATGGGAAGGGCAGCCACCAAGGCAAAGGGCAAGCCTAAGCCAAAGGGCCAAGGCTGCCCAACCTTGGCAGCTTCTGCCTAAGAGTTCACGACCACCTTCACGACTAGTGGTATGGACCACGGTCCGTGAAGGGGTCTATGAAGACTCCTTAGACACTTGGGAGGCTAGGCCAAGAGGCCTAGACACTGCTCCAAGTCCACGAGGCACTTCACGAGCCGTTGGCTTGACCACGGCCCGTTAAAGTGCCCGTGAAGGTGCCTTTGCAAATTAGGGTTGTTGAGGGCCAAAAAGGGTTGGGGAAGCTACTGGTCCATGGACCACAGGTACCACCATGGACCATGGTGTCCTTCAAGGACCGTCCAAGTGGCCGTGGTGCCTGGGACGGGGCAGCCAAGTTGAGGGACATTTGGGTAAAATCCTATTCGACTAGGTTTTAGTGGGGGTCGTTTTGTATGCCTTTTATTCACCTATTTAGACTATTTTAAGTCCTTAGCCCCTAAGTTTAAGTCACTTTACATTAGACTAATTTCAAAACCCCAAATCACTCCTCTCTCAAATATTTCTCTCTCTAAGAAGAACCTCCATTATTGAAGAAGAAGCTAGGGTTGAAGCTAAGGTCAAGAACAAAGGCTCCATTGCTTAAGGCTTGTGCTAGGGCATTGTTTAAGGTATGTTTAGATCTTCATCTATGGGTTCTTTCACCCATAGAGTCTATTAGAATTTCCCTTAATTTGTGAAGAAGAACCCCAACCAAGATAGGGTTACTTCCAATGCATAGGTTTTAGGTGGGTATGATTCCAAACGGTTGGTTACTACTCATATATGATTAATTTAGTGTTGATTCATGATATTATGAATAATTTATGTGAATACCTTGATTTACCCTAATTTTCAAAGTATGTGGGTATGTGTCTTTTGATGAGGAATTGATGATTCTTGCTAGATTCTCTTGGATTGTTGTCATGAATGGAACTTATTCAAGATTAGTAATATGAGATAATGAATTGAACTAGACTTATGTAGGTATGGTATAACATGAATATAAATGGATAGAATTGGGACTTTTGATGAATCATGCTTAGGATTAGCTATGCCTAAGGCTTGTGATTAGTATGTATTGTGATCTAGACTAGTATGATGATTGTGGAGTAAATCTTGAATGTAGGGCTGGAAGTCATAATGTTGATCACCAAGGCTGAAAGATGTAAGTCTAATATGATGAGATAGATTGCATAAATATGAAATGGGAAATGTTAATTACCATATATGAATCATGCTTATTAGAATAGAATAGCTTGAGGTTGAGTCTTATGATTCCTTCATGGATAGTTGAATTATGTAGCTTGGGATGGTAGATCTCATGGTAGCTTGGGATTGAGGAATTAAGCTCTCTTAAGGTTAGCTTGAACTAGCATTGGTAGGATGCTTTTCATTGCAGCTTGCATTAGTATATGCATGATAGCCTAGTATTGAGGATCTATGCTCTCATATGGGTAGCTTGAACTAGCATGGTCAGAATGTTCTTCATGGTAGCTTGACTTGGTTAGGCCAAGACCATTTCATGGTAGCTTATGATTGAGACATCATACTCTCCTAAGGATAGCTTAGGGTTGAGACATCATACTCTCCTAAGGATAGCTTGCATCTTATTGAATGGTTGCATGGTGGCTAGGTTGGTACTTATATCCTTCATTTGATAGCTTGGATTGTATGATAGTATGTTTTCATGGTAGTTCTAACATGTTAGTATGTTATTCTTTGATAGACTAGAATGAAAGATAGTTAGCATGGAGTAAGCTAGCCTAAAGGAATACTTAGTGTTAGTGGTAGTATGGGATGGCATTCATGCATGGCACAAGTATGACTTGAAGCTACTTATGAAGTGTCCTCTTATGTTATGTATGCCTAGCTTGGTTGTTGCTATAGATGCCTCACCATGATATGAGTGACTTAAGTTGATAGTTTCTTGTCAATATGAAGTAGGTCAATAGTGACACCTAGAATTGGTAAATGTGAATAGGGTGACTTCAACATATGCTTAGTATGTGTGGTATTATGGGATGCCCACATGCATTGCACAAGTGTGCCTTGAGGTTACTTAGGGGTATAGTGACATGGAAACCTAGGTCTTGACTATGAAGGTGGGTTATAACCAAGAATGACCAAAAAGAGGTACTTAGCTTGGATAGTATTATGAGATGCTAACTTGGCCTTGCACAAGTATGCTTAGAGGTAGCTTGTGAAGTAGTTCACTTGAATATGAAAGACTAATGGTTGAATTATGAACTTATGTATGTCTTATGTTGACTTGTTATGGTATGAAACTTATGTTGGAATTTATGTTATAATGATGTATTGTCTCTTATGATTATGTCTTATGTTGACTAATCATTTTGAGATGTCTTATGTTGGTATGTTAGCTTTCATACTTGGTACATTTTGTACTAACGCATATTGCCTACATTCTAACTAAATGTAGGGTGTTGGGAGATTAAGTTGCTTAGAGGCTAGGTTCCTAAGTGCAAGAAGATTGAAGATTGGTGAGTCCTCATAGCTTCGAGGACAAACCCCTTATGTTTCAATTATGTCTTTTCTTATGTTTTAGACTTTATGTGGGCTGCATCACAAGACTTTTATTCATGTATTCATAGATGGTTTGAGACGATGATGTTAGAAAGACTTCCGCTTTTATGAAATGCTTTACGAGTTTATGTTTAAAGAAAGTTTTAAATTCTCCCTACTTTTCTACGATCTTATGATATGATAATGCTAAGGGCTTGTGTGTGACCCCTTCGGGGTCAAGTACACCGTGTTACGACTAGGGGGTGCTCTGGGGTCGTGACAGTAAAGAGATCTGATAAACAAAGGTATGGGAGTATTTGATTTGTTTTGAGAAGAATTGTGTTTGGATTCTTTAGATCTATAAATGGTGATACCATTATTTTGTTTTAATGTATGATACATTATAAATTAGAAAGTCTTTGATTTTGAATTTTGTTTAGTTTGTTGAATATGATTTGTGGTTGATTGATAATGATACATTATTTGCTGATACATTAAGTTAATAGTATTGATACGTTAAGATAATACTGTTGAAACATTAAAGAATTTAATCGCAACAATCATGTAGCCGATACAATCCAAAATTTTGTGATACATGATTCATTATTTATTTTTTTGAATCTGATAAAAAATAATTGTGTTGGTCGTTAACATTGTTGATACATTGAGTTAATATTGTTGATACGTTAAGAAAATACTGTTGAAACAGTAAATAATTTAGTCCCAACAATCATGTAGCCGATACATTCCAAAATATTGTGATACGTGCATAAATTATTTTTTTCTGAATCTGATACAAAAAATACACTAAATTAATTGTGTTGGTCTTTGAAAAATGTTGATACATTAATGTACATCATTCTTGGATTACTTTGAACATTAGTGCTTTATATATTATAACATGTAACTGCTATATGTATTAATATGATGAAAAAAATTGTACAACTATGTGTTGGTATGCTTTTAGGATGAATGTGGTTGGACTATGAAGGCTTCCTATAGAAAAAAATCTAATATTTTCAAAGTTAGATACTTCAATAGTGAACATACGTGTCCAATGCGGGATAGGGTACTAACCAAAGTCCAAGCAACAGTCGGGTTTGCAAGTGGTGTGACTGCTCCCAAATTGGTCAACCATAAACGAATTCATACTCCGAAAGATATAATTACTGATATTAGTGAATTCTATGGGGTTCAAATATCTTACCAGCAGGCATGGCGTGCTAAAGAACGTGCACTAGAAATGATAAGGGGTAAACCATCTACTGGATATAGACAGATGTCGAGATACATATACATGCTAAATACCGTATATCCAAATTCTTATATAAGGATGCAGAAGACTGAGGGAGATGAATTTATGTATCTGTTCGTAGCCTTAAGACCATTGATTAGGGGATTCGATTACTGCAGATCAATAGTTGTTATCAATGGTGCACATATGGGCGGAGATTACAAAGGGACATTCGTATCAACAAGCACACTTGATGGGGCCGGTATGTATTTTTTGTAGTTGTGATGTGTTTGTAAATGTTATGTATCAAATGAAATAATGTGTGTTCCTCTGTAATTAGGTTGCATATTTTCATTGGCATATGGTGTTGTGGACACTGAAAATGACTATTCGTGGACATGGTTCTTCGAACAATTCAAAAATGCATTTGGCGCGCGAAGAAATGTGTGTTGTATTAGATAGGAATGGGAGTATTATGAAGAGTGCAAGGATTGTGTTCCCAAATGTACCTCATTATGCATGCATATGACATCTTTGGAAGAATGTCTGTGAAACTTCAAAAGGAGCAGAAACACCCTAAGTGATCTATTCTACTATATGGCCAAGGCATACAGAAAGGAGAATTTTGATAAATTGATGGCTAAGGTTGATAAAGTTGATCACAGGGTTAATGAGTACCTTGAGGATGCAGGGTATATGAGAAGTGGTCAAGAGTTCATTCAACAGTAAATAGAGATAGAATGATGACTTCGAACATTGCGGAATATATTAATGGTTGTTTTGTTGAAGCACGGCAATTGTCTATATTAGAATTCTTGGAAGAAGTTAGAATTCTATTTGGTTCTTGGCATTGTAAAAATAGATAGCCTCTTATACAAAGGACGCATTGGGGAGAAGATTTGAGGAGGTATTGATTATAAACGCGTCTAAAAGTTCAAAGATGGAGGTATGTGTTATGATACATTATTTTATATTCTATGTATCTAATTCGGTGTATCATTCTTTTGTTTGAACATGATTTCTTTGAAATAATTTTATAGTTGACTTTTTTAATGTACGCAGGTTGTTCCATCATCTGAATTTATTTTCTCGATTTATGAAGCTGGAAGAAGATACATTGTTTGTCTTGAGCGGAAAGTATGTTCTTGTGGAAGATTTCAACTAGATGAGATACCTTGCGCACATGCAATTGTTGTTTTAAAGGAAAAGAATGTTAAAGATATGCATCCATATTGCTCTGATTACTACAAGCCTGATGCATTAGCAAAAACATATGAGATTCCAATGGTTCCAATGCCAGATAAGGAAGATTGGTCAGCTTTTGAGGATGTAGTAGCTGAAACTGTGTATCTACCTAGATACAGACGACTAGCTAAACGATCAAGGAAAAGAAGAAAAAAGAATGCAGATGAAAAGATTACGGTGAACACAAATTGTTGTGGACAAGAAGGTCACAACAGAAGAACTTGTACTTTCTTCCCAAAAAAAAAGTGAAATCATCATAATGTTTATATGACATTAATGTTTTTGTTGAATAATTTTTCACGTAAACAATTATCAATGTTGTTAATTAGTATTGTTGTTCAAAAATAATAAAACTGTATTATTTACATTTGTTATTAATCAGTATTGTTGTTCAAAAAAATAAATTGTTATGATTTGTGTATCAATGCTAATTTTGTTAAATAAATTTTAAGGTGCAGTTATAATTATAAATAAAATGTTGGGTAACGTATAAGCTAATGTATCATATACATTAAATAATAAATAATCGCAGTAATGTATCATATACATTAAATTATATAACGTTTGTTGTATCATATACATTAATTGGTTACTGTATCATTTACATTAAATCATACACAACTTATATGTTAGCAATAAGCTATTATGTGTGATAATTTATATGATACATGCATTAAACAATTAAGTTTGTAAACAATTTATTTAACACAATAACTATGAATCGTGTATCATATACTATATATATTATGTTTCATGTATAATATTAATTATAAATAATAAATCATATACGTTAAATTTAGAAACCTATTTATTAGTAATAAGTTATTATATCTGATTACTGATAAGATACATAATAACAATGAAAATATGCATCAAATACAGTATATGTTATATACTGCACTTTTTCTTTATGTAATGCAATAATGTGTCTGAAATATAACTTTTTATAAGCAAAGTATATTGGTCCATACAGTATCAAAACATACTAAAACATGAGTGAAATTGTCAAAAGGATCAAAAAACATAAAACGTTGTCTATGCATAGATACTTAATTACTACACTATGTGAACCAAATCTTCTTCTGGTGGTGGTGTGACTACACCCTTAGATTTTGGTGGATCATCATTCTCACTAAAGTATGCACCCTTAGCCTTCTCGCTGCCATAACTCCACAACAATGCTACATATCTTTTGCGTAGGTATTCAGGAAGAAAATCAACTAATGATGTTTCAATTTGGTCGCTCAGATACTCCGCAAATGTAGCAACATATAACCCACAGTCTCTACAAAAATGCAGAATATCAGTTATAAATTTAAATCATACATGATTCAAAAACAATAAAAGAACAATACTTACAGGCTATCACTCTTTTATTGCTTAATGTCTTGGGAAAATTCAACCATGAAAGGAACTTGTGCCTCCAAAAGTGAACCAGAATTATTGTCCTTGTACGCATCACAATCACCAAGTTTGTTCGCTCAGTTTTTTCAAAGAATCCACTGTCCATGAGGTGAGAAGGAAGCATTTTAGACAACATTTTTTTCTCGTGCGGAATTGCTTTTTTCCTTGAGCCTAATGAAGAGTCATACACCCTTATCAGCCTGTTTTTCAACTCAACAACAACCAGCACCCAATGAAATTGTCCATCGCAATTAACCGGGATGTAAACATCGTCTACAAGATGCCATGGTAAAGCAGCTGAAATTTCAAATACTTTGATGATGTTAGTGATTGACCTCTCATATACAGATACAGTTGAATCGTGATCAATGTGTTCTTGGGTACTAATAAGATCATCATCATTAGCCAGGTAATACCTTTCATAGGTATTTTTGATGTGTGAGATGAACAAGCAGTTGGTTGTTGTATATCTGTATTGATTCATGCTGCGGAGTTTTGAATTTTTATAGAGATAGTAAAAACAACATCGATGTGCTATAAAAAACATGATAAACAGAATTAGAAACTTGTAAAAAAGGTCTAATGGTAGAATTGATACATTAAATGATAATCTAAACAAATACTAATTTGATATTTTGATGCTTTATTTGAGTGTATCTGGAAGGATATTTTGTATCATGATGTTCTATACCAATGTATCTAATACACGCTTAATAGTTTCATTAAGAATTTACCTGATCAGTCCAATATTTGTTTTGTTGTGACATGGCATAGAATCAGTTCTTGTTAATTGGAAATGCAACAACAAAATCCATCATCTCAAATTCAAAAGAAGAGGCTTTTGATATGTATTTATCCTCCGATGATTTTCTGTGATAATGTTTGTATTATCAATTAGTTATATCAAAATAGGTTAATCCAAACATTTACAAAATATATGTATAAACCTTATTTATTGGCATGATTTTTGAGAAGCCCCTTGGTTAACCACTGCATATACTCATCAATTAGTTTAGAAGATGCTTGATATGTAATCCCACATCCTTCAAATGGGAAATACAGACGACCATCGTCATTCAATTTCTCTTTTCCCTTTTCGCTTGACCCAAAAGAAGTCACGTATGGAGATTGATTAATTCTTGAAGGCATCCTGTTTCTAGGCACAAGAGTCTTTGAATCGCTTCTAAAAACAATCTCGGTGGTTGAAATATCAGTGGGTAATTGACTATCAGACAACAAATCATGACTGCCAGTTAAATCCTATGGATTGTAAACACACAATGGTTTAGCAGGAATAGGAACTTTTCCTAGATCGGATATAAGTGCATCTATTGCTGCTTAGTAGAGGGCGATATCGTTGTTGATGTGGAAGAATCCTGTATAATATGATATTAGAATTTTTTTTAGTAAAATTGCATATAATGAATGTTAGTGTCATGATGCATAATTGATAAATTTACCGATGTATCAACTGTTATTTTATCAGGCACAAAATGACGTATGTTGTGTTGAACTGTGTCAGCACCATCTTCATCCATAATTACTTTATTTAAATCTTGTCAAATACACTCTCCACTTACTTTTGTTTGTCTTGCTTTTACTTTTCACTTTTAATATATCAAGAATTTTAAAAAAAAAAATATTACTCATAATATGAATATTATATATAGAGTATGAATATGAAAATATTTTACTCTTAACATTAATTACTTATTTCAAATTATATACTATTTAACATGAATCTTGGCTTATTTATATCATAATAATTAACAATTTTAAATATCTAAAAATCTTATTAAAAAATTAATTGATTATCCAAATTTTATTTATATTACATAAATTAAAATTAAAATAATATAGTAATATTAGACTCGTGCTAACACGGATATCAATGCACTGGGTCCGAGACTTATGTAGTTGTTGAGGTTTCGTTTTCAGCAACGTGCGTGTACAGTTGTATCCAATATGTTGTGGCTGCAATTGTACAATAGTTTGTCGCAAACACAAATATATTTTCGTGCATTATAGGGTGTCGACTCATGCGGCCGACTTAACAACATAGGATGTCGATTCATTATCTTCTACTTATATTATTTCTCTTAACACTTTTAATTCAAAAAAATAAATCTAAACCATCAATATCAGAATAACTATTATGTGTTAAGAAAGTTCAAGGTTAAGACAATAAATTTTTTGAATTCTCTTCACCACTAAATAAGAAATTAAAAATATTTTCATATGTTTTAATTGGTTCAAATCTATTTTGAAGTGAAAAAATAGTTTGACCTACTCTACATATATAAAGTAATCAACTCTAAAAGATTCTTTAAGGGACTTTGTGATTTCGTTATCAATATTTCCATCAAATTGTTTCTTACGAAATTTAGATTTATATTCATCGCATATGCAATTTCCTTAGTATAAATCATAGCACTCATTGTACATATAATTTTTTTAAAAAAACAATGACATATATTATAAGTAATTATATTTTAAAAATATGGGGACCCCCAAGCGATGACTTTAGTGTCCTAGGGGTTAAGACGACCTTGTCGCCTCACTCTAGAGCGGCTTAAGCACGTTAGTAATCTAAAGTAAAAAATGAATGGGAAATTTTACATTTTTGAAAAAAATTACTCTTTTTGTCATAATTTATATGATACCTTTCATTTTTTTGGAGTCAAACGTTTAAGTTGATCGGAAATTTGCGAATGAAATCTTTAAATTTAAAAGTACTATAAATCACAATAATTTAAAATTTAAAATATTTAAAAAATATATGAAAACTTTACGGTCAAAGATAGACTTGTTTAATCTCGAAATTAGAAAAGTGCCACATAAATAGAGACGAAAGGAGTAACCTTTTTTTTAAAAATTTGGAGGTCTACTCTTTTAAACTTTTAAGATGTAAAGTTATTAGTATAATTCTAAATATATAAATTATTATGGCTATAATAAACTTCATATTTTTTTTAAACAAAAAAATTAAAGCTTTTATTTAATCTTGACTTTAGACCACAAAGAGTCGCCTTAGGCAGTGATTGTTTTTTTTTATGTGTAAATTAATGCAGACACGTAGAAGGGGACTTTTTCTATAAATATAAGCATGTGATGCAATATAATTTTGTGATTGAGCACCTTTATATATTGATTGAAGGCCATAATTAAACAGGTGCAGTCCCTTTGTCCTATTTCATTTTTTAAAATTATTTTCTCACTTATACCTTCATCTTATCTTCATTAGTATATACGTCATATAATATCGATTGACCTAAGTTAACCACTTAATCGTTTTCTACAAAATAAATTATATATGTTAGTAAAATCACCAAATTCTATAGCTTATTTTTCAAGCTAGGCATTAGTATGAAAGAATTATTCTGTTTTTACCAGAAATCTGCATGGTTCTAATATATATCTTAACTCCATTCTTTCATTCTTTGTCTCTATATTTATTTTGGGTTTAATTACTACACTCAAAATGATTTTTAATAGTAATTAATTAATAATAATAACTAAATTACCATCAAATATGTTCTTTTTAGAGGTAATTATTAGCGACAATTATATTTTAGCATTCTTCGTAAATGTCAGTAAAGTCTGTAGCGACACTAAATGTAATGACAATTAACTAATTTCATTAAATACTTTAGCATTCTTTGTTAATATACATATTTATTGCCGCTAAAAGTTATTTCTATTGTAGTGAATTAGGTAAGACTTTTTAAAAACAGTATTATTTAATACTTATAATTAAATACGGGATGGATATAATTTTAAATTTTATATCACGATAGACAAGATGAGATTATTTAAATGATAAAATAATCACCTCTATATGGATTCGAGTCACCAATAAACAAAAAGATGACAGCTTTTGGAGGGGGATAAAATAAAAAGCTCTTGAAGAGGGATAAAATAAAAACTATGTCGCAATCAATATCCTTAATAATACTATGAAAAGCAAGTAACATCACAACAAAATCAACTTAAGAGTGTAAAATCTCCGATATTAATTAATCATTATTAAATTTGATGTTGCTATAGGCTTTAATATCATTTATAAAAATGCTAAAATGTAATTGTTTCTAATAATTGCCTCTGAAAAGAATTAACAGTGATTAAATTATTATCGTTAATTAATTATCGTTAAAGATTATTTTTGGTATAGTGTATGCTACGTATATTCAATTTAGCAATTTATACTTTTCAAACAAACTAAATCTGTAGCTGTAAATTCTGTGGTGATTTGTTTGCATTTTTTATTTGGAAAGATAAGTTATTATTTTTTACTAATAGTTGGAAACCAACAACCAATTTTATCCATTTACTTTTCTAGAAAAATAAAGGCTAGCTAGCTGTAGCTATAAATTACTAATTATGTGATGGAGTAATTAGTTAGTCTTTTTATTTGGAATTATAATAAATTAATTTTAATTAAAAGGTGGAAAGCACAAATTCATATATTTGAGTTTCAGAATTTGCAGTAATATAATGGCCCAATTAGTGAGCATGGAAATTGGAAAAGATGGAATTGCAATTATCAGAATTTGCAATCCTCCTGTTAATGCATTGACACTTTCAGGTAATTAATTATATATATATATATGCACTAGTACTATAATTAATTTTCACATTATTTGCAATTAAAATTATTCATCCAAAATTATATTCATCCAAAGTTATTTGGTGAAGAAAAATAACGATGCTTGCATATATGTGTGTGAACCTAACTAAAGAAGCTCAATCAACACCATGAATGAGAGATTTAGAAGAGAAGAGAAGATAAGAGAGGAACTTTTTATTTTTTGTATGAAAAATGTTAAGCGTACATGATGAGGAAGTAGCTACTTATATATTTTTGTAACTAACTTCCAGAAGGTAGTTATAACAACTTTTACAGAAAAAGACTAATCTACCCTTTCTGTTGCTAACTAATATCAACCCTTAATGTCACCTACTTTATATCACAATACTCCCCTTCAAACTAGGTGGTGCAAATATATCTAACACTCCTAGTTTGGTTAGTAGGTGTTCATGTTGAAGTCTAGATAATCCTTTTGTCAACACATCTGCAGGCTGGTCACTTGTGGAAATATAGCTCACAGTGATTAGTCCTTGTTGTAATTTCTCCCTTATAAAATGACAATCGATCTCAATATGCTTTGTCCTTTCATGATACACTGGATTTGCAATAATTTGAATGGCTGCTTTGCTGTTACTATACACCTGCACTGGTAGTTGGACTTCAGCTCCTACTTCTTTCAGCAAACCAAGCAACAACACTAATTCTGAAACAGTGGAGGCAATGCTTCTATATTCAGCTTCAGTTGAACTCTTTGACACTATCGTTTGCTTCTTTGCCTTCCAAGAAACTAATGACTGACCAACCTTCACCATGCATCCTGTTACAGACTTTCTGGTCAACACACAAGAAGCCCAATCAACATCACAAAATGTTGTCACCAAACCATCTGAACTGCTGGATAACAATAAACCTTGTCCAGGTTGTCTTTTGATATATCTAATAGCTCTTAGTGCAGCATCAAGATGTGACTTCTTTGGCTGATGTAGGAATTGACTAAGAGTTTGTGTGCTAAATGTTATGTCTAGTCTGGTCATATTTAGATACAATAGCTTTCCAATTAGTCTTTGATACATTGTTTGATCCACAAGTAGATCCTCTGTCTCTGCTTGTTCCTTTTTTACATGCTCATCATATAACTTTGATGTCAGTTTAACATTGATGTCAATAGGTGTGTCTGCAGGTTTGGCTGCTGTCATGCCAACTTCAGATATCAGTTCAAGAGCATACTTTCTTTGGTGCATCAATATACCATCAGTTGATCTAGTGAATTCAATTCCTAAGAAATACTTTAATTCACCTAGATCTTTCATCTTGAAAGCTAGTTGTAATGCTCCTTTTGTATCTTCTATTAGTTTTAGACTGCTACCAGTGATCAACATATCATCCATATACAAAAGTACTATAATGATCCCATCTTCTTTTTTGTTAATAAACAATGAATGATCATGTTGACTCTGCTGAAACTTTAGTTTGAGAAGTGCTTCAGTCAACTTATGGTTTCACTGCCTAGGTGCTTGTTTGAGACCATAGAGGGATTTAGTCAGCCTACTTACCTTCTCCCCTTGACTGACAAAGCCCAGTGGCAACTGCATATAGATCTCATCATCTAGCTCACCATGTAGGATGACATTAAACACATCAATCTGATGAATATGCCAATGCCTTGAAGTAGCAAGAGAAGCAATAGTTCTAAGTATAACCATCTTCACAACATGAGAAAAAGTTTCCTTGTAATCTATTCCTTCATGCTGACTATACCCCTTAGCAACTAGCCTAGCTTTGAATCTTTCCATCTCTCTTGTGGATTTATACTTCACTTTATAGATCCATCTACAACCTATAGGTCTCTTCCCTTGTGGTAGATCAGTGATCACCCAAGTGTTATTACTTTCAAGGGCCTGAATTTCAAATTCCATAGCATCCACCCACCTTTTATCTGTAACAACCTCAGAATAGGTTTCAGGTTCCCTTATGATAAAAGTTGCAGCAATGTAAGCTTGATAAGGAGAAGAGAGATGATCATAACTCATATAGTTGCACATAGGGTAGGGAACAAGTTTAATGAGAGTACATGAAACAAAATCCTTCATCCATAATGGAGATTGTTTAGGCCTAGAAGATCTTCTAACAGCAGACAGTCTAGAATTTTCATCAACAAAATCTAATGCTATAACACCAGTATCTACTTTAGGAACAGGTATGGCGTGGCTTAAAGGCAACTCAGACTCATGTTGTTGATCATCATAAGGATAATTAGTAACAGGAACATATGGAGACATCATGTGATCTAGTCTAGGAGGCAGAACCGCAAAATCAGGCATGAAGTCTGGAAACACCTTCTCAATTGGACTAGACATCTGAGCAAAAAGAAATTGATCCTCTCTAAACAGTACATCCCTACTAATAAAAAAGGACACGTTACTTAGATCAAGTAATATATATCCTTTTTGAATTTCTGAATATCCCATAAGAACAACAGACCTGGATCTTGGTAGTAGTTTGTCATGCTCAGTCAGTTGTTTAGCATAGCACAAGCATCCAATGGTTTTGAGATGAGTCAATACTGGTTTTCTACCATATAGCCTTTCATAAAGTGTCTCAAAACCAAGCACACTACTAGGTAACCTGTTAATGTGGTATGCAGCAGCTAACACACATTGACCCCAATAACTCACTGGTATACTAGCCTGAAACTTGAGTGCTCTTGTGACCTCAAGTAAATGCCTATGTTTCCTTTCAGCAACACCATTTTGCTGAGGAGTATAAGGACATGATCTTTGATGCATAATACCCATATCTTTGAACATATTAACACAGACAGAGTTCACAAACTCAGTACCATTATCAGACCTCAATATTTTGACTGCCTTCCCAAATTAAGTTTTAACATACACAATAAACTCTTTAATAGAAACAAAAACAGCTAATTTATGTTTGAGCAAAAATAACCAAGTCATTCTAGAAAAGTCATCAACAATGGTAAGAAAATACTTACTACCATCAACTGTAGGTACAACATAGGGACCCCAAACATCAACATGTATCAAATCAAAGTAAGCTACAGTTTTAATACTACTCACAGGAAATGCTAGTCTTGTTTGTTTGGCATAAGGACATACAGAGCATTTAGACAAAGTACATAGATTTTGTTAAATCACAGCAAACATCCTTGCAAGAACTGCAGAAGATACATGCCCTAATTTTTTATCCCATAACTCCTTGTCCATTGGTTTTGTATTGTTGATAGCAAATGCACCTTTCCCTCTCACTGCTGGTACTTGCATTT
Source organism: Solanum raphanifolium (assembly GCA_036250405.1). Lineage (NCBI taxonomy): Eukaryota > Viridiplantae > Streptophyta > Magnoliopsida > Solanales > Solanaceae > Solanum > Solanum raphanifolium. The sequence continues at coordinate 9,889 of JAJOOE010009613.1, read as the reverse complement.
TTATTTGTTAAGTGCAACTTTAGTAAGTATAAACCACCCTCTTCTTTACCAACTTCCTTCACATTCCCACTGTAGAGTTCCTGGAAAACACAAAAATTAGGAAAGAAGGTGACAGAACAACCTAACTCCTTTGTGATCTGACTGACTGATAATAGATTATATTTGAAGTCTGGAACATGTAATACATTACTGATGATACTTCTGGCTGATAGGACACATGAACCAACATGAGAAGCTTGAGTGGTAGTACCATTTGGAAGATACACAAGTTTCAATTCTGGAAGCTTTGACACTGAACCTTTCACCATCATATCTAAGTTAGAGACCATATGATTTGTTGCACCTGCATCAATAATCCATACTTGACTATGATCAACAACAAAATAGTCCTTACATATAGTACTAGCAGTATTGCAAGTAGAAACAGTAGGTGCATCTGACTTCTGTTGAACCATCTTCAAAATATGATCATATTGATCCTTTGTAAAAGTACATCCTTGCAGTATCTGTTGAACCTCTTTCTCAGCTTTACTAATTTTGAGGTTGACATTAGATCCCTCAGAAGAATGTTGTTGTGGATTAAATGGAATTCCCCAGCCTGGTGGGGGAATGTTGGTATTGAGACCATATGTAAAGTTGGCCTGAGCTAATGGATACTGATTGGAGTGATTGCTAGTTGGGGAAATTGATCCCCCTTGCGCCTTTCTTTTTTACTTAAGATCAGGGGGATAACCTACCACTTTGTAGCAAAACTCTTTGTTGTGACCATTGCATTTGCAAAAATCACATATTAGTATTGAATTCCTCTTAAATTTCTAATTCACACCTGAGCTATTACTAACACCTGAACTGCTACCAGCTTTTGAGTACATAGCAACAGATGGATTTGAGCCAATAGAAGTCATTCCCAAGCTAGTAGTACAATTCACCACAACCTTTTTGGCATTCGTCCCCAACTATCATAGAGTACACATGATTGATTGTTGGTAATGGATCTAGCATGAGAATTTGACTTCTAGCTTGCTGATACGATTCATTTAGTCCCATCAAGAACTGATAAACCTTCTGCCTATTCATATGAGTTACAAATCCCTTTGAAACCTCACAATTACAACAATGAGCTGGTACTAATATCTCAAACTCATCCCACAGAGTTTTGAGTCTGTGTAATATTCAGAGACAAATGCAGTACCTTGTTGCATAGATGCAATATCTTTGTGCAAGCTATAGGTTCTTGAACCATCTACTCGATCATACATCTCTCTTAAATCAGTCCAAACATCAAATGCACTAAAGGCAAAAGCAAGTCCACTCAATAACCCTTTAGATACAGAGTTTAGTAACCAAGACAACACAATTGCATTCACTTTTTCCCAATGTCCCCACAATTCTACACTATACATCTCTTTCTTAACAGTTCCATCAATTAACCCAAGCTTATTCCTTCCTAACAATGCTAGTCGAATAGATCTACTCCATAACATATAATTTTCGATCCCAAGCAATTGAAACGAAATCAAACTAATACCACTAACATCAGTAGGATTAAGAAACAAGGGATGATTGTAGTCAATACCTTGACCTTGCACAGAGCTGCTAGTTTGAGGAACAAGCGGTGCAGATTCATTTTGAGGTAAATCAGCTGAGCTACTTCCAGGTGCCATTAATGATCTACTTGAGCTTCTTCTCGCAGAAACAATTAACTAACAGTTACCACAAGATACAGAATCTAGCCTTATCTCAAGCTACGATCTGTATCCAATTTTGATACAACTCTATGAATCAATCAATTGATTCTTTGATCCTTTGGCAACTACCAGCTTCAGATCTTAATCAGACTGAAGCATGAAGCTCTGATACCATGAACGTAACTAAAGAAGCTCAATCAACACCATGAATGAGAGAGATTTAGAAGAGAAGGGAAGAGAGGAACTTTTTTATTTTTTGTATGAAAAATGTTAAGCGTACATGATGAGGAAGTAGCTACTTATATATTTCTGTAACTAACTTCCAGAAGGTAGTTATAACAACTTTTATAGAAAAAGACTAATCTACCCTTTCTGTTGCTAACTAATATCAACCCTTAATGTCACCTACTTTATATTACAACAGTGTGATTAAAAGTTTTATTATAACTCATGCATATTCCCTCCATCTCCGTCTCATTTTAACGTCGTTTTAGCAGTATTAAAAAGAACTACTTCATTAATGTTAAGAATATATAGTAAATAAAAAGCAATTGCCAAACTTTAGTTTTGAATTTAATTGCTAATATTCATTGCTATATAGAAGTATTAATTTTTTGTGTCTTTGGGAACAGTGATAGGTGGTTTGAAAGAGCAATATGAAGAAGCTGTGGAACGAAACGATGTCAAAGCTATAGTTTTAACTGGTAATTTATTAATACTAGAATAATGTGCATGTATATACCTTTTTTTCTTATTTAAAGATTTCATCTCATATTTGATTATTATACACAATTTGATTTTTTGATTCACGTATAATACTACTGTTTTAAACTAGACTCTTCTCGCAAAAATAATGGCATTTTGCCATGGAATTTTGTAACTTTTCTTTTAAAGTTGAACTCTGAAAAATACATTTGGTCATAATTTTTTTTTGAAATACAATAAACACCAAAAAATGGTTTTCATTTTTTTCCCGCTCTATATTACTCACAAAAATGAAAAAGAATTCTAATTTATATTCATGATCAAATATAATTTTAATTTTTTAATTTTCTTTTTAAAATAACTATTTTTTTTTCAATATTTTACAATGAAATATGACCAAAGCTCTAACACTTGGGAAGTACTTTAATTCGGACACGAAAGTGCAAAGCGTGTATTTCCTCAGATCAACCCAATAAACATTACATAATTGAAAATAATTTAATTTTTATTTAGTCCATATTAAAAAATATTTTAGTAGTAGTAGTTTTTATGCTTTACAAATTTCTTGGACATCAATTTGTCTTTCAACATTGTAGGAGATGACAAATTTTGTGGTGGTCTTGACATCAACATCATTCAGAAAGTTCAAAAGAATGGTATAATCATAACTCAACACCTTCTATTTTTATTTTTATGTATAACTGTAGAGTTCGGGTCAGTTTGAACATAACTCAAAAGACTTTGTTGTAGTAATTTATATTGTAAAATGACAAAATCCTTTTCTTGATCTGTCACAGGGGACACTTCATTTCTACCGGATGCATCGGTTGAACTTGTGATTGACACAATTGAAAGTATTTAACGCAATATACATTGATTTCATTTATTCTCAATATATTACTTTATTTGTCCTGATTTTGGTTATTGTAATGTAGATGGTAAGAAGCCTTCTGTTGCTGCTATTCAAGGATTTGCCCTTGGTGGGGGTTTGGAATTGGCTATGGTTTGTTATTTTTGCCTCAAGTTGAGTTTCATGGTTTTACACTTTTGTAGCCTTTAGTATTTAACCTGATATGTTTATTATTGTTCTTTTTGTTTAGGGGTGTAGTGCTAGAATAGCAACGTCGAGGGCTGAACTTGGTCTACCTGAACTGAAGCTTGGACTTATTCCTGGTTGTGGAGGTAAAAATGTCTTGTTTGTTTAAGTTAGTGTAGCTTGTTGATATATTATTGCTATTGTTGATAAAGTCACACATATGGTTGAAGGCACTCAGCGTCTTCCACGGCTTGTTGGGACATCAAAGGCTATTGAAATGTTAATGGTAAGCCAGATTATATTCCATTGATATTGTTATGTTGAAATTGACAAAAGATGTACTCCATTCTCACAATGTAACATTGATTAACTTGTTAGTTGGAGTTAATAGGTTGTCTAAATGCGAAAATATTGGGAGTTTGTCCTTTTTTCCTTTTCACCTATCTTTGTACTAAACACTAGTTATTATAATGTGACAGTCATCCAAGATCATTACCTCAGAAGAAGGGAAGGAGTTGGGCATTATCGATGATGTGGTATCTTCTCATGAAGACCTCTTAACAGTTTCTCGTCTCTGGGCATTAGATATTGCAGAAGGGCGGATAGCCCGTACTCATACACTTCAAAGGACAGATAAAATTGAACCTATACATGAGTCATCTGCTATCTTGGAAGTTAAAAGACAACAGGTTTTGAAGACTTCTCCCCATTATAAAGCGTGCCTTGATGTGATCGAAGAAGGTATCATTTCTGGAGGATATGCTGGAGTTTTAAAGGTGAGGCTTAAAACACACAACATAAAGTTCTTTCTTAGCATGAAAAAACTTGTAGCAAGAAATATGAAAGTTCAGGTTTATGTGCTTAGTCATTTTTATCATCCTCTACTTAGTATGGAACCAATTACACCGTTATAAAATGAGTGGAAGTTTCAACTAGTAAGTGCAAATTCATTTATTATACATTCACAATCTAAGTTCTAGTCGAGCAAGGGAAGTAGAAATGGGACGGAAGGGGGGTATGTTGTCGACTTGTTGATATAAATTTGTTTCCTAGCTGTCTTTTACAGGATAGCTTTTTATAGTTTCACTTAGGTCTGCTAAATGAGTCCTTATTTTTTTCTATTTCTACTATTTTCTTTGTGGTTAGTTTGATTGTCTTTCGGATATTTGTTTTGAGATTTTCCGGTATGGTTTGGTTTGTTAGTTCTCGAGTTAATGAGTTTCTGCTATTTGTAGGAAGACAAGGTTTTCAGAGAACTAGTACTCTCAAAATCTGCTAAAGCTCTGCTGCATGCTTATTTTGCTGAACGTGCAACATCAAAGGTAGAATCTCAATGTTATTAGTTTTTTGTAAGCCATTCCCTTTTAAGAACTACTTTCAAATGTTGTGTTGCCGGTCATCCTTTGAAGCAATTGGAACTTCTACTATGTACAGGTACCAGGCATTACCGACTGTAAGCTTAAGCACCGGAAAATAGAGAAGGTTGCTGTTATTGGTGGTGGTTTAATGGGCTCTGGTATTGCCACAGCTCTTATACTCAGTTCTATACAAGTCATTCTCAAAGAAATCAACTTCGACTATCTGCAAAAGTCACTTAAATCAATAGAAGGTATCTTTCCCACTTTCGGAATGTCTTTTTCATATTACACAGATATAAGTTGTAGTAATTTACACTTTTTGGTGGCAAAGTGAAGCTTTTCTGTTAATAACTTGAAGTGCAAAAATGTAAGGACTTAGAAAACAATGAAAATGAATCAGCACTAAATATGTTTAGGAGTTCATTCACAAGAGAAGAAGGGCATACGAAGCACAAATATCTAATAGATAATGTCGATCAGGCTTTGGATGCTTCAATCAGGACTTGAAAAACCTCCATTACTTTAGTCGAGCTGAGAATTCATTTTCGGTTGTTGTGTTTGTTCATTTATCCTGAAGCATCTTAGGGGATTTTATTGCTCTCCTCTGTTTCTTCTTTGTATATGAGAATTACGAGCTGTGATATCTATGCATAGTCTTGAGACAGAACGTAACATGTTACATTTCCTAAGAGGAAGAACAGACTAATATCAAATATTGTATTTCTTCCATAATATAGCATTAAGCTGTTGCTGATGCATATAATTTGTGCCACAGTAAATCTCCAAAGCCTGGTGAAAAGAGGAGAGTTGTTAGAGGAGAAAATGAAGAAAGCTTTTTCCCTCCTCAAAGGTGTTGTGGACTATGAAGAATTCACAGATGTAGACATGGTCATCGAGGTTACTCATCGGATCCATACTACTCTTTGTTTAACTTTGCATCAATGCATTTTTATGTTCAATGGCCTTGATTAGTCTAAAATCAGCTATAACTTTTACAATTGTGGAAACCTTCATCTCCTATTCTCTGTCAGGTGGTAAATGAGGAAGTATTGTTGAAGCAATCAATTTTTGAAGAAATTGAGAAGATCTGTCCTCCTCATTGCATATTCGCGTCAAATACATCCACCATTGATCTTAATGTGATTGGAGCAAGGACAAAATCACAAGATCGCATTGTTGGCACACATTTATTCAGGTATATAACCTACTTCAATTTAGCTGTCAGATTTCCTTGTGTTGTACTGAATTTTCTGACTTGTCTACTTCTGCAGCCCTGCTCATGTGATGCCACTCTTGGAAATTGTACAGACGGAAAACACCTCTAAACAAGTAATACTCGACGTTCTTAAATTTGCTAAGATCATCCAAAAAGTTCCTATAGTGGTGAAAAACTGCACCGGTTTTGCTGTCAACCGGACATTTTTCCCATACATGTAAGGAGCTGAGATATTGGCAAACTTAGGCGTTGATGTTTTCAGAGTTGATCGAGTTATCACTGAATTTGGCATGCGAATTGGACCTTTCCAGTAAAATCTTCTCTCCCAATTCTATCTCTTGATATTATGTGATTCGAGTGAGTGCTTAAAGTCTGTATCAAACAGTTACAGTAGAAATGAATGGTAAAATGAGACATTGTAATTTGGCTGCTATAGTGTCTTTCCGATAAATACTCGTTTTAATATTGCAGGCTTTTCGACTTGTCTGGATATAGTATATTTCTGGCAGTGGTCAAGGAGTTCGCTGCAGCATTTCCAGATCGCACTTTCCAGTGTCCATTAGTTCAACTTATGATGGCAAATGGTCGTACAGGCATGGATGATATATTATTACTCGCATTCAAATTAATACTTATTTCATAATATTCTTAGCAAGGGCTTGCTTTAGGAAACTAATTTTAGAAATGCAGGCAAGAAAAACGGACGAGGCTACTACTTATATAACAAGGGAAAGATCCCTGAACCAGATCTCTCTGTGTTGCAAATAGTTGAAGAGTCTAGAAGACTTGCAAGCATTATGCCGGGGGGAGAGGTAAAAAATGTGTCTTTATCTTCTTGTGATCCTTTTTCGTCGTGATCATTATCTATGTAATACTTCACTGAGTACTCTAACATGTTTGCTGTATTGCAATTCGATAGCCAATATCTGTGACGGACCAAGAAATTGTGGAAATGTTATTTTTCCCTGTGGTCAATGAGGCGTGCCGAGTAATTGAGGAAGGAGTTGTTGTGAGAGCATCAGACCTTGATGTTGCTTCTGTCCATGGGATGAAGTTCCCTTCAGAGAGGTATATATATGACTATAAGAGCTCTTTATCAATTCTTAAGATTGTAGACTCGGGTCAAATGTTTGCTTGTATATTGCTCAACCTTAGACTATCATCAATCGATTGCAATAATTTACAAAATATTCTCATAAGATTTTCAGTTTGCTCAAAAGGAATCTTTATATCGTAGTTTGAAAGGTCCATAAGTTGCATGTGGAAAAAAAGAAGAGGCATTTTCACTTCTTCATCAATGGATAGGGTGATGTGACGCGCAATGGATAAGTAAGTAGGACTTAATTATGTTGTAGGAGTTTTGAGCGCGACTTAACACTCATGCAACATCGAGGACCTAGGACAACACCTATATCATATATCTAACAACAAAGTTGTTTATTTCCCATTTACATTTAACATGTTATTTAATTTATTAGCTTCTAAACTTTATGTTTGCAGGGGAGGTATTATGTATTGGGCAGATTCAATTGGAGCAGAGTACATATATGCAAGGCTGAAATATTGGTCAGAAGCATATGGTAATTTCTTCAAGCCATCACAATTCTTGCAAGAAACGGCCACCAAAGGCATACCATTGGCGGAACTATAGCTTTAACTATTCGAAGACGATTATATAATATGTTTCAACGTTATCATGTTGTTGGGGCTGACTATATGAATTCTTACCATCTATCTAGTCCTATTTGGATATGTTTCATTATAATATTCAATAATCTAGGTTGTCTAATTTATATAACTATGGTTAATACCTTGCTGATGAATCTAATTAGAAGAAATTGATGTAATGAGTCTCACATTTCTAAAGGTACTCAATTTGGAATGATAAAGATTATTGATAATTTTGGGAAATCAGAATAAAATGTGTATTTAAAGTAAACTTTTAGGTGTTTTGTATTCTTTTATTAGATTGTCGATTAATATTTCTTTTTGAGAAAAGGTATAAGTATCTCTTTCAGTTATATTCGAAGTTTTGACGTGGTATAGAGAACTAAATTCTTGATAGATGGCACACGTGTGATTTCACAATTTCTTTTAAAAAAAAAAGAAATCTATTTCATTTTTTTTTCTTTTTTCTTGAGTGTTTTTTTACTAGAAAAATCAAAAGTTGAGTGACTTTATTGATACAAAATTAAATTTAATAATTTTGCTAAATAATTTCATAAATCATATACATAAGTGACCTTTTGAGATGTGCACTCCAACAAATAGTCATTTTAAGGATTTCGTGGCAATAGTTTTCTTTGGATTGTTTTTTGTTATTTAGCTTATAATTTTTTACGTTTTTCCTTTATTTTTTCTCCAAAAATTAAAAAGAAGAAGATAAAAGTGCACAAGATATTTTTTAAAGCTTATTAATATATAAAACTATTTCCAATTTATATAACTTATTTTTCGTTTTAGTCAATTCTAGAGAAAATGGTCTGAAGTCCCCCCAATCTAAACCCGAAATCCCAACTACACACTCCAACTTCATGGGTGTCCTATCACCCCCCCCCCCCTAACATTTTATTTGTCTATTTACTACACACTTGAGTGCTGACCTGTCATAAGAGGTGAGAACACATCATCTAGGCGCGTGAGAAGAGGCAATAGCTAGCCTTAAATTTTGACGAAAAAAGTGTACTTCTCCAACAGTCATCTTCCCCGAGTTAAATAAACCATTTTTCCTTCTTCCCCACCATTAACCCTTGTTCCTTTTTTAAAAATTTCACGATTTTCTTTCAATCTAAGGTAGGTTTTAGTTGTTTATGTTCATTTCTACTTTAAATCTTGAAGTTAGGGTTTGTAATCTGCTCTAATTTCTTCTTTAGAATCTCTAGTTTGAATTTTTAATTTTCTCGAAATTCGTTAAAAATGACAAATGAAAACTTGAATAAGCTTTGTATGGATAAATCAAGCCCAATGCTCAACGTTGTAGTGAGATGCAAACATGAATTTTTTTTGAATTTGCAAACTTCTTGGTCGAAATTAAATCTGGGAAGAAGATTTAACCTTTATTAAATCAGTTGATAAACTACGTAATCAAGTTGAAAATACACACGAAATTCTCGATCATCACCAGAAATGCTTCGATTTGAATGGAGAAAACGAGATGAAAAGCTTCTCTTTGGGGTTTCTTATGTTTTTAGGACGAAAATGGAGAAAAAACAAGAATTGGGGGTTGAAGTGGGTGGGGACCCGCGCGTGCAAACACGTGAGACAATTTATTTGGTTTATATGGATAGGGTAGCACTCAAGTGTGTAGTAAATAGACAGATAAAATGTTCAGGGGTGATAGGACACCCGTGAAGTTGGAGTGTGTAGTTGAGATTTCAGGTATAGGTTGGAGGAACTTTAGACCATTTTCTAGTACATTTCTATAGTTAATATATAATAATTTAATTATAAAATATTCATTTTACCTTTAATGAAATAATTTACAGCCATATAAATAATCATAATTTTTTTTAAAAAGGTTATTTTTTAAATTTTATATCAATTCAAACTAACTTATATAAACTGAAACGAAGTTCGTACAAATTAAAGCATAATCTACTCGATAAGAAAGCAAATGTGAGGCCAAGAGCCAAAACTATGACATGTGAAGTTATGCCATGTAATAAAGTATGAATTACTATTAAATTCACCCTTGAACTTGTCTCAAAAAGTTAGTTACATGCTTAAACTATCATGACGATCTATTACACACCTTAACTGTTTAAAAATGAATCTTTTTACCCCCTAAAATTGACGTTGCAAAAAAAAAAAACGCATTTGATAGTAAATAAAGTAAAAAAAATAAATTAAAATCTTCATTTTACTATCATCCTACCCCCCCCCGCCC